>VWYK01117019.1:1468-17862 GCA_013399775.1 Semnornis frantzii | reverse complement strand
GACACAGACTGCCAGCTAGAGACGCTGTCTGATCTTTTTGAGAACTTTTTCTAAACATCTCAGCAAGCCTACGAGTGAAGTAGACATCACCATTGTTTTTCCTTTCACAGCATACAGTATAATTTTCTCTATTAAAATATTCCAATTAGCCTCAAACCAGCACAACAGGGCATTGCATCCTGCCTGCCCCTCTGCAAGGCTTCTGCTGAATTGGGAGTCAAGAGGAACCAGGTCAGAGACTGTGCCAGACTCCAGGCTGCCTGAGAAAAGAGTCTGGGAAAACTCCAAAGCCTCTAACGGCTTTGAGACCACCCAGAGCAACCCCTCCACGTGCCTTGGGTACTGTCCAATAACATTTTGTGAGTAAATTCTTAAAGCCTCTTGTAATCACTAATTGCCTTCTGTCATAAGCAGAAAGGAGCTTCCTGCATCCATCCAGTGTATAAGCGGGATAATTGACTGCTAAAACCTTCNCTGGGAAAACTCCAAAGCCTCTAACGGCTTTGAGACCACCCAGAGCAACCCCTCCACGTGCCTTGGGTACTGTCCAATAACATTTTGTGAGTAAATTCTTAAAGCCTCTTGTAATCACTAATTGCCTTCTGTCATAAGCAGAAAGGAGCTTCCTGCATCCATCCAGTGTATAAGCGGGATAATTGACTGCTAAAACCTTCTCTTCCAGTAAAAATGTTTGCGTTTGCTGGTTACCTCAAAGTGTTCCAGTTTTGCCTGTTCCCTGTGTGTATAAATTTCCAAACTGTGCATTTCGAACCTTGTAAATAAGTTTTCTGGCAAGATTTAATGTTAATAAACATTATTCATAGTTATTAACAATCTCTGCCTAGATATCAAAATTATGATCAATTATTAATTCTGCATCATTCATAACACACCCTCACTGTAAAGGAGTTTCTCCTCATGTTGAGGAAAGATGTGTCTGTCTTCGCCAGCACAATCTAAAAACCTGCAGTGGTGTGACACCAGCACACTGTAGGAATGTAGATCTAGACAGCCAGTTTGGAAGTCCAACCAGGAAATGAATGGCAATCTGAATCAAACACATTTTAAAGCTCTCCTACAGAAAACAATTGAGACACAGTGTTTGAAGGCCACCAAATGTCTCCCACCAAAACTGAGGCCTGCCTGCTTTCTGAGTGTATTCATTGTGGATGCAATGCCCCACTCTTCAATTCTCTCTGCCTGGCCTGCTGAAAAACATCATTCCTGTGCCAGAGAAAGAAAGCTCAAAAACAACTCCTGTACACAGTTATGCTTATAATCAGGGTTAGATCCTTGTTAAAGACCCGAGACACATTACCCAGGCTGCTCATAGAGTAGAATTCATAGATTCACAGAATAGTTTGGGTTGGAAGGGCCTTTAAAGATCATCTAGCTTCAACACCCTGCCATGGTCGGGGACACCTTGCACAAGACCAAGTTGCTCAAGGCCTCATTCAAGCTGGCATTGAATGCCTCCAGGGAGGGGGCATCCACAGCCTTGCTGGACAACCATTTCCAGCATCTCACTCTCACTGTCAGGAATTTCATCATAATCTCCAGTCTATATCTGCCCCCCTCAAGCTTCAATTCATTCCCTCTCATCCTATCATTACAAGCCCTTGTGAAGTCCCTCCCCAGCTTTCTTGTTGCCCTCTTCTGGTACTGGAAGGCTGCTCTAAGGTCAGTACCAGTTGACTTACCTCATCTCAGCTCTCCCATGTCCAGACTAATATTCTTGATCTCAAGCACTACTTCTCTTTCTGTATTTCCTGGGAAAGAATTTGCAGCTAAGATCTAAATACTGTCCAGCTGAACTCAAGATAACTTCAACTGGTGAAAAGATAAGACTTAATATTTTCTTACTATTACCAGTGTTTTTGTAATTCCCATAAATTTTTGAGGTTTGAGAGGCAGAAGTTGCTTTGCCTTTTTTTTTTCCCCTTTGCCTTTTTGCCTCTTTTTCAATTAAACAAAGCAAGCATTTCATCCTTTCCCTCTAATTTTCCACTCACCAACAGAAATCCTTTGAACAACAATCACTTCTTCCAGTTCTTTGCACTTCCCCCACAAACTCAAAGCTGACTTTCCTCAACTGCTGACAAAGTGAACTTGAGCAGTGGGAAGCCAGTAAATCTCAAACAGCAGTGATGCTTTATGTACCTTAAGTACTGTAAGATTAAAAATGTGGTTTTATCACAGTGTGATACCAATGTTAATAACTATTCTGGAACAAGAATTCAAAGCTTTCAATATTCTTTAATTGAAAGTAGCCCAGTTGCACACAGTCTCATCCAGCAAGAGGGGCTCAGATCATCCCAGTCAGTATTGCACTCCAACTGGAAAGCCTCAGAAGGGCACTGGAGTGTCAGTCAGTCATGTCTGATCAACAGCTTTGCACCAAGCGTTTGGGCTGCCTTAGCAAATGAAGCTACATGCAAGTGACAATCTGATGCCATTTGATTAGAAAGTCAGGCATGCAGAAAAATTCATTCATTCAGAGTAAACATTAAAATTTTAGCTTTTAATCCCATCAGCAATAATTTTGCCTGCAGCTACATTTTCAGTTGTCCCAGCACCAAGCAATTCATCTTCTTTCAGCTCTTATTATTGCTTCTCCTTTTCAATCAGCTTTTGTAAGATAATTATTTAATAACTCTCAATTGTTGTTTCATTTTGTATTTTGACTGAACTCAACAGCCAACAACCACAGGATGCTATAAGCCAGCTGTCCCTCACAAGCACAGATACAGATACTGCATAACAAGTCACAACCAGAGGAGGTTTAGTGTGGACATATAGGAAGTATTTTTTACCCCAAAGGGTTGTCACTTCCAGGAACAGGCTGCCCAGGGCAGAGGTGTAGTCCCCATCACTAGAGAAGTTTCAAAGAGTGTTGATGTGGTGCTAAGGGACATGGTTTAGTGGTTACCTAGCAGTGCTGGGTTGATGGTTCAACTTAATTATCCTAACGGAATTGTTTAGATGGGAGAAGACTATGACTCCATGCATATCACACTGCAGAAGCAGCGTGCAGCTTAAGTCACCCCATATCAAAAGGATGCAGAGTAAAAGGCTTAAGAATTTACAGAGCAGAGAAAAAGGTCACTTGCTGTAAGTATGTGTCCACAATGCACACAACCTGGGAAGTAAATAGGAGAAACTGCAGCTCCATGCGCAGTCACTGAGCTACAGTATCTTTGGAATAACAGAGTGGAACACTACATGGGTAGAATACAAGACCTAGCTCATCAGAGATAATCAGGTCATCAGCTGACCTCCACATGAGAACAGATTGCATGTCACAGCTCTCCTAATGGATGGAGAATGGATGGGTGAGAGCTGTGGATCAGAAGAGAGCCCTTGAGCAGGCTGCTCAGAGAGGTTATGGAGTCTCCTTCTCTGGAGACTTTCAAGAGCCACGTGGATGTGTTCCTGTGTGACCTGCCCTAGGTGATCCTACTCTGGCAACAGAGGTTCAACTTGGTCTCTGGAAGTCCCTTCCAACACCCACCATTCTGCTATGCCCTCATTTCCATACTCTATCAGGAGGAGTGCATGTCGTTTTTGAGGATTAATGAAAACATGTAGCCATCAGAAATGTAAATGCTGCTCTTTAGCAGCTACAATCAGCTGGAAGGTGCGGATTCTGTTCAAGACAGCCACATATCCACAGCTGCCTGGTACCAATAGCAGCCAGACTTCCTCTATCGGAGACATCAGCAATCAGAACAGCAAAATGTGAATAATATGGTATTACATGGAATACTAACTCAGGAGAAAGGAAAATATTTAGACTTCATTAAAATGCCAGTATGTCACAAAAATCACAGAATGATGGGAGTTGGAAGGGACCTCTGAAGATCATCTTGTCCAAACCTCCGTTAAGGCAAGGTCACCTAAAATGTCATTTTCACTGTGGAATCACAGCATGGTTTGAGTTGGAAAGGACACTAAAGACCACTTAGCTCCAACCTCCCTGCCACGGGCAAGGACATCTTCCACTAGACCAGTGGCCTCATCCAACCTAGCCTTGAACACCTTCGCAGAGGGGGAATCCACAACCTTCCTGGGCATTCTGTTCCAGTGTCTCACCACCCTTGCCATACAGAATTTCTTCCTGATATCCAATCTGCATCTTCCCTAACACCTCTTAGTTACTATTCCATCCCATGCTCACCCGGTACACACATTTACACCCAAACCTTAAGAGATAAAAACATCAAGGACACCAGATGTGTGGTCACAGGTAAGAGTCTAAATCAACTCTACAGTTACAGTTACTTCTGAACAACAGTTTCTTGGCACAAACTGTCTCCATTTTAATTTTCTAAATCAGCTTAAAGTCAATCTAATGTACAGGAGCTAACAGTACATACAGACAGTGCAAAGGGCTCACTGTGCATTACTCCTTTCCCATATGGATTTCCTGAGTCCCACATTTCATTTGCACAAAGCAGACCAAGGACCTGTTTCTGTTTCAGATCAGTCTGCGGAGCAATATGACTCAGTGAGAAGAGCTGCAGGACACAGGAAAATTCACAGAGCAATTCCCTCCTCCCTCAGAGGTATTAATGCAACTAAGTAGGTATACATGCAGCATAAACTCATGCAAATTGCAAAATTCCTGATGAGAGAAACTTACCAGCACCTGCTAAAAGCTTGCCGGATGGCCACAGTAACAAAAAACCCCACATAAAAATCAAATGATTCAGATGATTATACTACATAAAAATCAAATTATTCAGACAATTATACTATTTTTAAAAGTGAGAATGTTTAAAGGGAGGAAATATCCTAAGGTGGAATTGCAGAAGCATTATTCAGCCATAGTTTCACTGGAAAAAGAGCACCTCTTGATTCCAATTCCACACATCATTCTACTTTCTTTTTGCAGTTGCTGGAAATACCAACAGAAGAAAACACTGCATACTATTTTGTCACATGTGTTCATGGTTTATGGTTTCCTTTGCCTAATGAATTGCCCTCTGTGTAAAGAAAAATCAATCTTTTCAATTTACAAACTGTTTAAGAATTGATTGGGGTTTTTTTCTACTGTAAGCATTTGACTTGCTCTATGGAAAATCAGATGGAAACGTTTCCACTCTTTGCAATCAGGAAAAGTATTACTGGACTTCTTTATATGCAAGTCTTAAAGCCAAGGATAACCCTTCACATTTTTTTCCTCTGCTGCATAGTACCTTTTCTTTTGCCCATCTGTGACAGCTCCTGGATGAGTAAAAGCAAACATTTGTTCTCTGCAAATCCTTCCTTCCATTAACAGCACTGGTAGGGGTAAAAATGTTGAAAACCTTCTGTGCACTCTGAAAAAACCTGATAGCGACCTGTGGAAGCATTTTTAGTTCCATTTATCACCACATGTTACACTTAAGGACTGACATGCTTGCAGAGTAAATAAAACAGAAATAATCATCACGGCCACACCTGTAGAAAGGAAGGAAAAATCCAAGGTGTAAATTTGTCACCTCCTGAGCTTTGTCAGCTTGATTTAATGCACAGATTTACAGGGAAAAAAAATAGGCACCTTAAATATATTTGATTTTAGGTCAAATTTATCAATTAGCTGTTTTGCTAAGTAGACAGAAGTTCTGCTCTCACTGCAGGCCAGGAATCTGGAAAACCGTGAACCACTGTGACTAAACAGCTCAGTCTATCCCTACATCCATAAAAGCTAAGAACATTCAGGACTACTTGCCTACTCTTTCATCTTCCCTTTATAAAATTCACAGAATCATTTTGGCTAGAAGAGACTTTTTAGATCATTAAGTCCACAAAGCACTGTCAAGCACATCACTAAATCACATCCCTCATCACCACATCTACAGAGCTTCTAAATCCCTCCAGGAACTGGTGACTCCACTGAGAAGCCTGTTCCTCCAAGCTCAGTAACTGCAGTTCCCTCAGCTGTCGCTCACAAAACTTGTGCTCTAGAGCCTAAAAATGCAACAGTCAGTTAAAACTTTGACTAAGCCAAAAACAGAGCAATGCTGCCAAAATGGTCAGAAGTGGGTTATAATTTTTTATTCCATTCAGCTTATGGTCACCTGTAGGGGGTCACAGGCCTGCTGCTACTAAGAAATCAGGAGATCCCACTGTTGCTTTCCCTCCTTTCAAAGAAAAACAGTAGAGGAACCACACCCAAGAAGCTGTTCATGCCATTTAACAACCAAAACAATGCTGTAAAAAAACACACCAAAAAACCCAGCAGTTAGACTACAGAGGAATGCTATCAGCACTGAAGATCAGCCTCACTAACATGCTTACAACCCCAGTCCAGCTGCCAGGAGCATGCTTATGTCAACTCAACACTGCAGAAAAGGACTGAAAGAACACAAGCCTAACTCACAGAAGCACAGAGAGATAGGGGTCAGAAGGAACCTCAGGAGATCATCGTGCTCAGAGCCACCCACAGCAGCTTGCCCAGAATAATGAGGTCCAGGTGGGTCTGGAGTCTCTCCAGACAATGAGACTCCACAGTCTCTCTGAGCAGCCTGCTCCAGGGCTCCAGGAGAAACTTTCTGTGTTCCAGTCTGTGCCCAGTGTCCCCTGTCTTGTCACTGGACACCACTGAGAAAAGTCTGCCCCCAACCTCTTGCCCCCCACCTTTTAGCTCTTGCAGAGCATTGAGAAGATCCCCTTTCAAGCTGCTCTCATCCAGGCTCCACAGCCCCAGGTCTCTCAGACTTTTCATCTCACAGAGGTGCTTCAGGCTTCTCAGCATCTTTGTAGCCTCTAGTGGACTCTATCCACTAGTTCTCTGGCTCTCTTAAATTCAGGAGCCCAGAACTGGACACAATATTCCAGGTGCATCCCCACCAGAGCAAAGGAGAAGCAGCCTTGACCTGCTGGTCAGTCTTCTTCATGCAGCCTGGGAGATCATTGACCTTGTGGTTCATGAGAGCACATTACTGGCTCATGATGACTCTGTTGTTCACCAGGACTCCCAGATCCTTCTTCACAAAACTTCTTCCCACCTCAGTACATCCTTAGAAGTACAGTCTCTGCCAACCCTTACTGTGCCAGCTTGGCTGGCAAGATTACCACCCTCTGCTGATTTCCCTCATCAGAACCTTGCCCACTGCAAGAAAATGTCTTCACTACAGACTTTCCACTACAAAGGGGTTGAAACCAACATGATTCCACTTTGAGAGTAAGGTTGGAAAGCCACCTCCTTGAAGATCAACAGGGAAAAAAAAAAATCTAGCAATGCATGGCTCAATTTCTGAACAGTAAGCTGGTATGGAGGATGCTGGGCATGCAGTTAGAAAGGACTGCCCCCAGAACACAAGTGGATAGCAGAACAGGGAAGAATTGTTTTTCCATAAAAGATATCCACAGCTTTTTTTTCCCTATCAGCATTGAAACTCTACACAAGTTCCTGGTCATCATAAATAAGAACTGGGCAGAGAAATAAAGAACTTCAGTGCAGTGCCAATAGAGGGGAAGATTATTTCCCCAAGATTATGTCTTAAACTGCTTTAAATTTAGTGTGTTCTGGTAAAATTACAAAGTAAAATGTACACTTGGAGAGGCATTTTATGAGCTTGAAAGATCTGCTGTTTGACAGGAACAACTTAGCTATATAGGGAAGGGAGATGAAGTGGCAGAGAGAATAAGTTACACCAACACTTCCTTCTTGAGTTTTTGACACTAGAATTCTTAGAGGACATGGAGGGGGGAAAACAAACCACTTTCACCGTAATCTTGAGAGTGTCAAGAAGTGACAACTCTCCAGTACTACGGGGAAACTTCTATCTGTTGGACATCAGCAGGTTGGTAGGACTCCAAAATCTCTGTGGCACCTAAACTGGCAGATGAAGTGATATACTCATGGGTATTTCATTGTAAAATCCTCCCTTGGTGGAAAACACTAAGATTTGTTGTACTTCCTCCCCTTTTCCATGGGGCACTGCATTCAACACACGCCTACCCACCTCTCCATTTCAAAGAACACAGTGTAAATATGCTGAGGAAAAAGACAAGGAAATAACTCTGACCCTGAACCACCTGGCAAGTTTTTGCTTACCTGCAGGCTGGAGGAATTCTTGTGGGTTTTTTCATTAACAAACCTGGAAAATCTTCAGATTCCTGTTATTTGCTTTCTCTTTGCCCAGCCACACTTTGGGCACCATCACAAAAGACATATTCCAACATTTCAGCACTGTCATTCAAAGATGACTCCAGGAAATGCCAAGGTTTGAGAAGCTAAATGTAACCTCCTATAAACTGAAGTAAATACGCCAGTATGGTGGCACAAAAAAAAAAAAAAGCACAGCTTGTCTCTTTAGCCTTTCTATTTGTTTCTTCTATTTGCTGTGCTGCTTCAATTATTTTTAATTCTTGACATGGGAAGAGAGGCCAGTAAGGAGGTTGCAATATGATTGTAAAATGTAAAGGTTACTAAGCAGGATTATTTTCATTAATCCTATTTAGCACTGAAATACACCGCTAAGCAGCTAATATCTAATAATGCATTTCTAGAAGCTGAATGTTCTCTGTAAACATTAAATTGTTTACATTCACAGTGTCACACAGTAAATAGAAATGCTCATTCATTATTTAATGTGTGTTTCTCTTGACAGCACATTTACATCACCACAAGTTTTAGGTTCTCCCTGCTCAGTTTTGGCTAACCAAATGCACAGATGCATGAGCACCATCTTTTGACTGAGCAGCATCCTGACCTCTGCATATCTCCTTTTCCTGCAAAATCACTTGCGGATAGGCTTGTTATAAGTAAGGGGCAGTGGGCAGAATGGAAGATGCAACTGACATTCACATTGCTGCTCCAAACATTCAGTGAGAGTTGCTTCGGAAGCAAAGAGTTGTCTGTCTGGTTGCCTGCTCCCTCCAAATGCAGCTGAGGTGGGGACAACCATCCATCAAACCTACGAAAACCGCTGTGGGGGGTCCAGAGGCAACCACAAAAATTATCAGAGGACTGGAGAACTTTCCTATGGGGACAGGTTGGGAGAGTTGGGGCTGTTCAGCCTGGAGCACAGAAAGCTCCAGAGCAACTTTCCAGTATCTGAAGGGGTTACACAAAAGCTGGGGAGGGACATTTTACAAGAGCTTATTGTGATAGGATGAGGGGCAATGGCTTTGAGCCTGAGCAGATTTAGACTGAAGATTAGGAAGAAATTCTTTGCAATAAGGGCGGTCAGACACTGGAGCAGGCTATGCAGGGAGGCAGTACGTGACCCCTCTCTGCAGTTGTTCAAGGCCAGGCTAGATGAGGCCTTGAGCAATCTGGTCTAGTGGAAAGTGTTCCTGACCATGCAGCAGAGAGTTGGAACTAGATGATCCTCAAGGTCCCGTCCAAACCAAACCATTCTGTCAATCTATGGAAAAAACACCTCTGCCATTATTTCCCTGGAAAACATCTTTTGAACATGAAAAAGAGCCAAAGTCAGTATTGAAGCTCAGGCTGTGGTTGAGCTGATGACTCAGCTACAAGAACTTTGGCCTCAAATTATATTTACACTGAGGTGCCATTACATTGTTGTAGCCCTGAAGCTAGAATTTTATAATTACCTTGCTGTCCTAGAACTCTGCAATCAGGACCACTAATTATTAATCAGCTATGGATGCTTGCTGGTATGACATCACTTCCATAGTGCACACCATGTGGACCTGCTCTAGGGATTTGCTGTTGCTTTGCCATTCACTTCTTTATCCTTTATATTGCCTTGTGTAAAAAGCTCTCAATTCAGGTGAAAGATGCTTTGTAACAAGTCTTTTTCTTTCCTTATTTTTTAATACTACATTTGTTAAAGTGCTTATTGAAATCACTTTACAAGGGAGGATGAAAATGCTGCTTCCTATTTAGGCAGAAATCTGCACTTATTTCAGCATTAATGTTAATATTTTGTCATAGAGTCACAGAAGGATAGGCGTTGTAAGTGACCTCCAGAGATCATCAAGTCCAACAGATGGGTCTTGAAAGTCTCCAGAGGAGGAGACACCACAACCCCTCTGGGCAGCCTGCTCCAGGGCTCCAGCACCCTCACAGCAAAGAGTTTTCTCCTCACGTTGATGTGGACTCTCATGGGTTCCAGTTTATATCCACTGCCCCTTTTCCTATCACATCACAAGACAGCATTGAGCCTGGCCTCTTTTTCTTGACCCCCACCCTTCAGATATTCATGAATATTAACACGATCTCCTCTCAGCCTTCTCGAGACTAAATAGCTCCAGGTCTCTCACCCTTTCAGAGATGTTCCAGTCTCTTCATCCTTGTAGCTTCCATTGGACACTTACTAGTATATCCCTTCCCCTTTTGAACCGGGGAGCCCAGAACTGATGTCAACTAACGTCAACCATAAATCCAGAACTTCAGGAGGTTGTACAAGATGGATTTCTGGAATTATGCTGGAATGGAGACTACTCCATGAAAGAGAGGAGAAATGAAAACGTTAAAATAATTGAGGGGGGAGGGGGCAGGCATTGGTTTGTTTGTTTTCTAGATCTGCAGATTCTGGGCTTCAACAGTTGGGACTCAAGGAGCACTAAAGTCCACAGAAAAGGTAAAATTGTCTTGCTGTCTCAGAGGCAGAGGGGCCTCTTGGTCCAGTTTTGGTTTCACACAAGTGAGATGTAACATTCTGCTTCCTCTGAGATCTCTGTAGTTCAGTCAAAGATCTCAGTGAAATGAAAAGAACTTGAACTTGTGAGACACACTAGGATAACTAAGGATGACTACTTAATTTGCCATTAAGAGCTATGTTTGTTCTCCATTTGTTTGTGCAGATCAAAGAACATTCACCTCAGTGTGTCACCATATACATGTAACAGGGTTCACCATCAATTTTATGAAAAGGATGAAACATTTCAGAGCAAGAGGGAAACAAAGACCCAAACATGGTGATTTCTCTTTGGACAAGGACAAGATTCAGCTTATCTGGATATCGAGTTCACATCATCTGTAAGGCTCTTAACTCCATCAGAATCCCCTCCATTTCAGTTGTCCAAAAAAAAAATAAAATTGACCCTATTCTTCCAGGGCAAACCAACAAGTGTGATGACTTTTTGGTATGATGCTTTATATTTCAATGGCTACAGTCTGGAAGCAATGTGACATCCTGCTTTGCAAAGCAGCCATCATTCATTGCCACCCTGATCTATGAGAGTATATACATCATGATTTGCCTGTGGCATCAACTATTGTGGCTTTGTTAATCTAGAACAGAAAGATAATTTACTGCCTGACAGTAGCAAACAGCAGTGTAAAACTCTATGTAACAGAAGAGCAGGAACAGGAGGAGAAATCTGTGCAAGGTGTATATTGGATGTGGCCACATGAAAAGGAGGTATTTGCAGTACTGCTGTGGGTTACTACCTTAGCCCAGAAAAACAGACCACTTTTTAACTAGCCTTGCTCTGCCAAATCATTGTGATGAAAATGGAGTTTGTGTGTTACTAACTGCAACTGAAGCTGTCCTTTGGTGTTCTAGCAGTTTTACAACGGTTGGTATCTGCTGTGAAGAGCCACCTGGCATAAAACTCACTGAACCTGTGCAAAGGGCACTTGTATTTCCTTCAAATTTCTCTTCTGCAGTTATTTAGCAACAACCAGCAAAACTACTGATAATCAAATTATCACTTACATCTTGCAACTGGCCACCGCTTTGGTGTGAGCAAGCCCAGAACCAATTGTGTTTAACCCTGTCACTTCCCAGCTCTGTGAGGCACTTTTTGAAGCTCAGGACAGGTTTGCATAGCCAGGGGTTGCTTCTAGCACAGAAAAGATGATGGGCAGAGTTCCTGCCAGGGGCTGGGCTGCAGGAAGGCTGTGCCTGAAACTTGCTCCTGGGCACACCAAGGGCACTGCCACAGCTTATGCCCCACCTTGGAGGACAGGAAAGGAGAGGTGGCACCTGCAGGGTGGCTCCTGAAGATGGACTCTTCAGGAGAAAGCCAAGGCATCAGTGTCAAGCCTCTTCTTCACTGGCTGACACCCCAAGAGGACTCTGTCCTTTCTGCCTTCCATTCTGATGCATGTGTTACTAAATCTAGTTCCCATATACTGCGGAGTCCAGCCTGAGACTTGCCCAGTGCCCGCCCCCCTACAGCAGCAGTGCCAGTGGTGCCATCATTGCCATCAGGGGGTGGCTCTCAGTTTGCATCTCTTTGTCTCTTTCATGGCATTGTCCTTCTTTCCATCCCAGCCAATTTATTCTCCTTCCCACTTCACTCTCTCTCCCTTCCTCCCTTTGGGAAGACAGCAGTGTTCACAGTGGGCCTTTGGCCCTCATCTGGAGGCCAGCCCAGTTCTGACCCTTGACACTACAATTTGGTTACCTGATTATTGTGGTCATTTATCCTTTCTGAGTGTAGTGATTAAATTCAATTGCAACTAGGAAGCATCCAGTCTTCCCAAATCTGTCCCTGGTATTGGTCTTCTATCAATCGAGACCCCCAAATTACTGCACTGGTGGATGTGATGCCAGCAGTGAAACAGAAAGCAGACAAAAAGCAGCAGGAAAGTACAATAGTTCCTAGCCGACAACAATGACATTAACTAGGAATAATACCATACTAGAACTGAAGATTTAAGATGAAAAAACATCACAGCCTGAAATTACAGGAACGTGTGGTAGCTTTCTGTTTCCACTGTTCAGCAAGTGAGGGGGGAAAGTGGTTACAGAGCCACATTGCTTATATGCTTATGCTGCTCATTTTTCCAGTAATGGAAAATCTTCAAGGAACTCATAGCTTTCTGCTTGTCATCATCTCAAGAGCCAGCCTGTTGTACCTTTGGATCACTGACTGAATGTACCATGCACGTAAAATGGCTGTCAGGGGACCCAGCTGGCTAAATCTCATTCTAGTTTCTTCCAACCACATCCAGTGGAAAAGCTACCCTGACAACACACACAAATAATAAAACCTGCTACAGCAAAATCTAATCTAGGAAAAGAAGTGAAAGAGCAAAAAGGAAAGAAAGTCAAACCTGTTCATATGAAAGGCACTAAGTCAGAGGAGATATTTTGGACAAAGAGTTGGTTTAATGTAGCTTTAAAGGTAGTACCACAAATCACAAAATCACAGAACTGTTGGAAAAAGACCTCTAAGATCAAGTCCAGTTGTCAACCTAACACCACCATAGCCATTAAACCGTGTCCTGAAGGCCCTGGGGATGGCCACTCCACCACCTCATCACAAGTTTATTCAGAAAGAATTGAAACTCCACCAAAAAAAGTTTCTAAATGGAAATGAGAGGGAAGGGCTGTGAGGCTGCAGGACCAATTTCTCTCCCTCTTGTGCTGACTTTACTGGTAATCTTTGAAATTTTTGTAAAGCTTCTAAATCTGTAGTTCATAGAATCACAGGATGCACTGGGTTGGAAAAGACGTCTGGAGGTCATCCAGTTCAACTCCCCTGCATAAGCAAGGTCATTGCCATCCTGATCAGGTTGCTAGGAGCTCCATCAAGTCTGACCTTGAATGTCTCCAGGGATGGGGCCTCCACTACCTCCCTAGGCAAAACTGTTCCAGCCTCACAGTAAATAACTTCTTCCTAACACCCAACCTAAATCTACCCTGCTCTAGTTTAAAGCCATTCCCCCTCATCGTATTGCTACAAGCCCTTGTAGAAAGTCCCTCCCCAGGATTTGTGTAGGGCTCCTCAGGTACTGAAAGGCCTCTCTAAGGTCTTCCTTCTCTACTCTATTCTTTTCTCATCATCCTCATTAAACTTCTTAAATGTGAAAGCTTTGAAATCTAAGCCAGACAGATACAAACCAGGCCTTGCTTTCTTCACCTTCCCAATTCATATTTGATAACTGGCTAGGGGAGCACTTCTTGGAACAGGATCCGAATGACTTCAAGTACTTCAGGTACCACTACAAGCAGCACAGTTGTACAACTTACAACTGGCAATTTTCCCATGCCAGCAACAACAAATTATTTGTAGCAGTCGTTTGGCACAGTGTGTGTCTGCAGTATCATTACCCTGGTAAATGTTTTGTTTATTGAAAACCCTCTCTCTATGAACAGCCAGGCCAGCCAACATTAGCTATTCAACAGCACTCTTCACAGTGGTCCCCGAGCAAACACCACTGCACTAGTGTATTCAATTTCATTATTGCAAGCAGGAGAGTATTAGCTGCTGCCAAACACTTAGGTATTCTTTTTTAAATGAACTATGAACATCTTAAGGAAACTGGCTTACTTGAGACATTTGTTGTCAGCTGGAGGAGCTGAGGTGATGACATTGCTGTTACATCCTTGTGCATGGTGGGCACCATGCAGGGAGACATGAAGCAAAGAGCATATCTTGGGGTGCACCAGGTATAAGGAAAAACTTCTTTCCTGTAAGGGTGACAGAGCACTGAAATAGGCTGCCCAGACAGGTTGTCAAGTCTCCTCCAAAGAGATTCCAAACCCATATAGATCATGGGCAACCTGCTGTGGGTGACCCTGCTTTAGCAAGGGTGTTGAACTGCATAGTCCCCAAAGGTCCCTTCTAACCCACTTCATTCTGGAATTCTGCAAGTTTACCTGGTGCATTAAGGTAGACCTAAGAAAAAACAGGTTTTGTGTCTCTACTGTATTGTCCTCTATAATTAAAATACACCACAACACAAAACGGGCACCATACAGGAAAACCTTTATAAAAAAGGTGAAAAATCCTCCAAACCCTAAACCTCACAGCAGTTGGCATCTTGGATGATCCATCCCCTTCTCTATACCTGAGTGCTGCTTCCCATTTGGCAGGGAAGGATCATTTTAAACATCCTTAACAGACGTGCTTCACTGCTCAACACTCAGGTTCTCACCATATAGAAACATCTATCACAAGTCAGTGAAGATCCAGGAAGAGATGAAATACTAAGGAGGCCAAGCAGTCCTCTGCTTTTACAAAACACCACCAAGAAAAAAGATATCAAACTTCTCACAAGCACTACATTTCACAAGCTGAGCAATAAATGTATTCAACCAAGTCAGCCTTTGAAAGTTTTCACTTATCTCTATGAAGATAAAGAGTAGATCAGCATTTTCATTAAAAAGAAATGTCATGGCTCATTCCTTTCCATGATTGAAAAGGAAGCAGCAACATCTTTCAAAGCTCAGGAGAGAAACATATGCTTGCAATAAAAAATAAAAATAAAAATGTGATTATTGTTCCATTAAATGTTTCAGTCTGTGATTATAATAACTTTGGATTGGGAAGAATTCCCCTGCTAAAAAAACCTATGTAATAATAGCTGGAGTAGATCAAAACAGAAATGGGAAAGCTCACCACATCAGCCAGGGGTTGCTTCCCTAGACAAGGTGCAGAGAAAGATAATTAACTGCTCTTCATATGTTTTCTTTTTATTGTAATAGTGCAGCTGAAGGAACTTTTATCCTCCCATATTTCTGATCTCTCTCCCTCACTCATACAATTTGGAATAAAATAAAAACAAACACACAGCACTGGGAGAACTGCACAGATTTTGATTGCAGCAGGTCACAAAGTCCTTAGACAGTCAAGTAGGAATAATGTTCAACAGCTAGGGCTATCCAAGGTGGTGATCTCCATCTGGCACAAGGGCACCAAAAATAGGGCTTTCCCTTTGACATTATCAGCGACCAGGTTGGGATGGCTCAAGGACAACATCTGAACAAGTCGCTGCCCACAACGGAAACCTCTGTCACAGAAAGGGAGATACTGTCCCTGCGTTAAGTAGACACAGACCCTGCAGACTGATCCATAAGGCAATGGGTTGTGATTAAAGCCTGAGATATAGACCACAGAACGAACACAGAGCAAGGCAAACCATACAATCAGAGAATTAGGAGGGTTTTGGCAAAATGCCTCCCTTCCAAAATCAGAACATTTCACTGAAGGGTACAAACTTCATCAGTGGATTTGGTCAAGAAACATTTCTTCAGGATGAAATTACTGCTTCAAATGAAGTGCTGATGGACAAAATGAGGAAGGAGAGAACCTCAATCATCATTACCTTACATAATTATCATGACCTAAAACCATAACAAACATAGGATCTCAAGCAAGAGTTACAACAGCTTTTACAGGCAACACAACTCTCTTATGGTACACAATGCAGTGCCCAGTCCCACCAAACATAGCCAGACTGATCTCAGCCTCCCCTCACAGCCTCTTGCAGCCCTCAATAGTGAGCCCATTACTATCCTCCCAGCAAACTCATTTGTATGCTCCAAATGGCAAGCTGGAAGGCAAAGGCCTTCAAATTCCACTTCTTTAGAAGTAGTAAAAAAGACACTGATTACTGGGCAAGAATTGCTTATCAACCTCAAGCCTAAAGTAAGCTTCTAACTCACAAACTTCTCTCCCCTTTAGTGAAAGCTTCTTGCCCAATTGGTGGGTGCATTCTAGTCAGGAACAAGTTTGAGTCAGCAAAGGAATAA
>VWYK01117018.1:41380-51582 GCA_013399775.1 Semnornis frantzii | reverse complement strand
TGAGGTCCCTTCCAATTCTATGACTCTATAAAGGAGGTTACAGTCCAACACATTACTCTCATATTATAGAATCGTAGAATGGTAAGGTTGGAAGGGACCTCAAGGATCATGTAGTTCCAAGATATTGTTCAGTCTCAACAAAAAGCTCAAAACCCAAACCCAGTCATTGAATATGGTTGCCTTTTAAAATTACCTTTTTAAAAGCTGGTCCTATTTAGTAGTTCAACTAAACAGTAAGTGTAAATAGCTAGGAAAAAAGAGCAGAACATAATGGTCAATAGCTTAACACAGTCAACAATATCATTCTGACAGGATGTACACAATATATATAAGTGCTTTTATTTTGACCTCTAAACTCTGCCCACTCAGTGACTCCAATTTTGTTACTCCACTTTGTAGAAACAAAGCACAAAGCATTAACTTTTTTTCTGCATTTGTCAAAATGCCATGCCTCTGTTTGCTCACAGGATTTGAGGTTCTCATGCTTGGTTGGTTGCACTCCTGATGCAATTACAAATATAAACAAAAAGGGAAGCAGGAAATAATTTCATTCATTCTAGCATTCTGCAAAGAGCATAACCATTTACAGTAGTTCTTCCTGGCAGCCTTTTGTTTATTGATAACAACAAGCTTTTGCAACCTGGAAATTAAACTGGACATGATCAGGAGGCTCAGAAACCCTACAGATGAGAAATCTGACTGGAGAAAACAAAATCCAGTTCCCATTATCACGCTAGCTTTAACAGAGTAAGCTGTGAAAATTTCGGTGCTCATTTGCAGTGTAAATTGGGGGTTGTGTCACAACCAATGAATTGAATTTTTCACTCCTCAGCAAAACAGAAGAGAGTGATGGGAAGCTGCATACCTGACAATTTGTTTTAATACAACATTTTACTGGTTTTAAGGAAAAGAAGATTAAAAGGTCAGAATGTACAAGCACACCAAAATATCTTCCTCCTTGCTTTGTAAGATCCAACAATAAATAGATACCACACCAAAGTAAAAGCATCAGTGCTGCCTGTCAGAAAGCTTAAATTAAAAAGGCTTTTTCTGAGAAAAACAAACAAACAAACCAACCAAAAACTGGTATGATCATATAGAAGTTGAAAAAAATAATCCAGAATATAAACATAGAATCATAGAATGGTAAGGTTGGAAGGGACCTCAAAGATCATCTAGTTCCAACCTCTTGCCATAGGCAGGGACACCTCCCACTAGTACAGGGCACTCAAGGCCTCCTCCAATCTGGCCTTGAACACCCCCAGGGAGGGAGCAGCCACAACCTCCCCTGGCAACCTGTGCCAGTGCCTCACCACCCTCATGGCAAACAAATTCCTCCTAACATCCAGTCTAAATCTTCCCTCTGCCAGTTTAAACCCATTGCCCCTTGCCTTGTCATTGCAAGACCTTGTCAGTAGTCCCTCCCCAGCCTTCTTGTAGGCCCCCTTCAGATCCTGGAAGGCTACTCTAAGGTCTCCTGGAAGCCTTCTCTTCTCCAGGCTGCAGAGCCCCAACTCTCTCAGCCTGTCCTCATAGGAGAGTTGCTCCAGTCCTCTTCCCACACAGTTGAAAGCTCAATGTTGCAAGGCTAGAAAGTAGCTTGTAGTGTTCTGAATCAGGATTAAAAGAGAAAAAATGTGTAAAAAAAATAGTAAACCATAAAAATATATGAAAAGTGATATGAAAAGTCCCTGGTGCTTTTCTTCCCTAAAAAGACAGCAACCTTTTATACTATCCATTGCTAAGTTTCTTGTCCAGAACTCAGAATTTACTGGGTCAACAACAACTCCCACATACATTTACTCTACAAGAGGTTACATTGCTGTGTGGCCCATGGAACATGCAAGCCTGCAATATACCTGCATGTCTGATATATTCATGTATCAAAGCCAGGGTGATAGGGAAAACAGTATTTCTCTGGATAATTAAAACTGTGTATCACCCCATAAACTTGCCCTTCTGCCATTTCAGAGTTATCCTCAATGTCGTGAGTATTCTAGCACGTGCAGGAAAAAACAAATACTCCTCCCTTTCTCTTGATCTCAACCATTTTGGTTAGTGAGGTTCAATTCCTTTTCTCTAATTTGCTCATTCAATGCCTCTAACTGAGCTCTTCATCTAGTATTATTTCATTTCAGCTCTTTGCCATGCTCCTTCCTCTGCCACTGTTCCAGGTTCTCTAGAGCCCAGCAGTCTTATTGTAATTATTACTTCTGAACCTTGTACACTCCAAGTTTTATTTCCTCAGTGTTCAACTCAGATAAGCCCTCTTTCTCCCTTTCTGAACAAATGCAAGAGAAAATAGAGGGCAGAGTGGTAATACACTAGCTACTCACTGCTCCTGGGAGAAATAATTACAGAGGAAATCTTGTTTAGTCGCTACTGTCCTGGGAGAGAGTGTGCTCAGTTCAGATGAAATAGATGGAGAATTCCCTTACCAAATCCTAAAGGGTATCTCCAGGCCACGAGTGAACCACTATTTGTCAACAGCAAATAGCTGGGTCGAATTCAGACACTTTTTCACAGGAGCAAGAAAAGAAGCAAAGGAGATAATTTATAATGAACCAAATGGACTAAAAAGCTACTTTAGCTCTAACAGCTAAGAACAGCAGTAGAGGTATGGGAAGTTAAGAGCAGTGGTAACCTTCTGAAGAGATCTCAGGGGGATTTTATTTTTCATACAAAACAGTTCTTTCTGTTGACATCTTATCACATGAGCTATATATATTTAACACACTTGCAGAGTTGAGAGGAAATCACATCCAGACAGAGTTTTCAGTGGAGTCCTCTGCAGGGTAAGCAATAGAAGGAGCACTTCCACCTCATTCCCCAGTGACCTCTTTAGCGTGTCACTACCACATTTCCACAGACCATATATCATAACCCCTTGTTTTCCACGTTGCTCTGCTCTTGCCTTATCAGCTGGTTGCACTCAGCTTTGCCACACACATATCCTTGCTAGAAGCTATCTGAAATCTGGACACGTGCACCCAGGCTGCTAGTGGATTCATGACCTTGCCTAGTGCTTTGGAAAGGGAATAAAAACAGATTACTTTAAGTTGAGGCACCTTGAAAGAAACAGGTCCTCTGAAGCCATATATTCCAGTGTCCGCCACATAGTCATGGTCGCTCAAATCAGTCTCAAATGCAAATTTGACTGCCAATATAATGGGGAAAATCAGACATCAGAATATTTTCCAGACAAATGTATTTTAGGTTTTTGGCTTTTTGAAGTATTTCACCAATCCACTCAGCATTTGCACTTCACTCAACTTTGCTTGGGTCATAGAATCATAGAATGGTAAGGTTGGAAGGGACATCAAAGATCATCTAGTTCCAACCCCCTGCCATAGGCAGGGAAACCTCCCACTTGGACAGGGCACTCAAGGCCTCCTCCAATCTGGCCTTGAACACCTCCAGGGAGGGAGCAGCCACAACCTCCCTGGGCAACCTGTGTCAGTGTCTCAAACCCTCACTGCAAAGAACTTCTTCCCAACATCCAGTTTAAATCTCCCCTCTGCCAGTTCAAACCCATTGCCCCTTGTCCTGTCATTGCAAGACCTTGTCAATAGTTCCTCCCCAGCCTTCCTGTAGGCCCCTTCAGATACTGGAAGGCTACTCTAAGGTCTCCTGGAAGCCTTCTCTTCTCCAGGCTGCAGAGCCCCAACTCTCTCAGTCTGTCCTCCTAGGAAAGCTGCTGCAGCCCTCTGAGCATCTTCACTCTCTTCACTTTTAAATATATAAACAGAAACTCCAGCATTTATATTCTAATGAGCAAACTGGAGTAACTTTTTCCAATGAAATGTTGATGCTCATCCTCAATACCTCTGTTTCTTCTTTGGTGGCAAAAAAAACCAACAACAAACAAATGACCAAACCAAAAAAATCACATTCCAATATAAGTATGTGATGCTTCTTACTTTTCTGAACTAAGGAAACAATTTTTTTTTCAACATAATTTGCAATTTTTTACTTCTATGATTATCTGACATAACAGGTAACATATGTGATCATCAACAATATCTTTCTTTTTACAATATCAAAGGTTTTTTGTCTATTTTCTTATTAACACATCATTTTGCCATTTTGCATTTCAAAAATGCAGTGAAACAGTGCCATAAGGGACAGGTTTAGCAGCACAATTCGATTCAATAAGCAGTGTAATAAGATTTTTGTAAAATACCCTGCCTTCAGAAGAAAAGACTGCATCCAAGCAGTAGGAAAATGACAGAAGTAGTCCTTACAGTAAATTGCAATTGAAGCTACACAACTAACTGACACTCCAGAAGTGACAATCAAGTTCAGATTTCTAGTTAAAAATAATGCTCTGTTTGGTTTTTTTGGGTTTTTTTTCCCCCAATTTTAGCTGGGTTTTATTCACAACTGCTCTCTAAATCACAAATATTTACTGTAGGCTTAGTTTGATTTTTTAAAAATTATTTTTAAAAATTTTTATAATAAATAAATTAATAAATAACAATAAACAATTAATAAATAAATGCTAAATATTTTTTTAATTACTGTGGAGGTTGGTTTCTTTTTTAAGAATATTCATATTCCTTAATAAGGTTTGCTAGGTTTTTGGACTAAAAAAACCCATAATTGTATTACCATTGCTAGATACATGAAGCTAAGCTAAAGACTTTAGTCATGAGTGAACTTCTCAAGAGACTTGCTATCATGTGCATATGAGAGGCTTGGGTTCAAAAATCAAGGGTTGGTGAGGAAAAGTGGAAAAGGACAGAAAGACAATACACAGTCTTTGTTTTTTTTATTTGTTGACACAGTTATAGGTAAATATTGAGTTTGGACATTAATATGGCTGCAAAGTATACTCAAGTGATAAAATATTTTGCTCAGCCATTTTCATCCATCAGCAGACATCAGAAACAAACTTTAAAATACCCAAAACTTGAGGGATTGTAACAGGAAAATGAAGAGGACATCAATCACAAAGATGCTCAGAGGGCTGCAGCAGCTTTCCTATGAGGACAGGCTGAGAGATTTGGGGCTCTGCAGCCTGGAGAAGAGAAGGCTTCCAAGAGACCTTAGAGTAGCCTTCCAGGATCTGAAGGGGGCCTACAGGAAGGCTGGGGAGGGACTATTGACAAGGTCTTGCAATGACAGAACAAGGGGCAATGGGTTTAAACTGGCAGAGGGGAGATTGAAACTGGATGTTAGGAGGAAGTTGTTTGCAGTGAGGGTGGTGAGACACTGGCCCAGGTTGCCCAGGGAGGTTGTGGCTGCTCCCTGCCTGGAGGTGTTCAAGGCCAGTTTGGAGGAAGCCTTCAGTGCCCTGTACTAGTGGGAGGTGTCCCTGCCTATGGCAGGGAGTTGGAGCTAGATGATCTTTGAGGTCCCTTCTAACCTTACCATTCTATGATTCTATATTAATGAAGCTCTGTGACCTCACCCCATGAAGGCATGGCTCTGATGTAAAGGATGTGCTCTGGCAAACCACAGCTACCAGTGAGCTTGCTGGCACTCCCAACATGCTCACAACTGTTATTGAAAATATTCCATCTCCCAGGATCCTGAATAAACACCTTTTCCACTGTATGTCTGCATTCACTGCATGAAAAAGTCATTACAGTTTGGCTGGAATAACAGCAGAAAAAAATACAGCTATTTTAGTTAAAGATCCATGGGAGCCTAATAGAAGGTTTCATGATACATTTTCTGATATTACAGTTGATGTGACATTTATTATGTGCTAAGACAGTAACGACTTGGGAAAACAACTGCTAAGCTCAAGGCCTTGCCAGGTCTGCTTTGTTTGATACAGGTCTCAAGCTGGCTGTAAGAGAGGGCTCTCTTCCTATACTGCTGCTAATATAAAACTTTCTCAATTAAAATATAAATTGTTTGTGGGGTGGCAGAGTGTGCACAGATATGTCTCTATGCCCATTTCTGAGTTAAGATACCTACTGAAGGAAATTATCTATAGAACAAAAAAAAACGAACCCAAAAAACAAAACAAAACAAAAAACAAACCCATGCATGGCATTAACGATAAGCTCTCAGAATAAAAAGAGGTGACATATTTTCTTCCCCTTTTCTTCAGCAGTATTTCTGGCTTTATCATTGAGTTACCATTTTTTCTGGCTTTTCTTCCTGACTCTTTTTATCCTTTTCTTTGGCCAGACTGAACACTTATATTTTCAGGTAGAAAAACAGAGTACCTTTTGTGCTTTGCAACATGCACAGTATCTCAAGGAACAATGCAACAGTATTTTTCATAGACAAATTTTCCATTCACATTTCCCCCTGTAATCCTTTTCCCTCTTAGGGACTGTCTGAAACTGCTCCATACACACAGAGCAATCACTTAGTACCACATTTCTTTGTTGAGATGAGATGTGTTTGTTCTAGAAACATATTCACAAGCATAAACACCTAACTAAGTAAGCCAAACCCATAACCAGTGAAGTCCAGCCCTGAAACAAGTTTTATGTTGTTTCAAAGTAGTAAATGCAAAGTCCAAACCAACCCACTCAGACACTGTGGGGAGGAGGGTGTCATGGTAGGTCTAAGCAGCCAAAATAGGTTTATACATGTCCTGGCTTGCCCAGACATGTTTTTCTGCTCTACCTCCTTCTGTTTTGAGGAGAAGCAACCGTGGGAAAGAGGACAAAGAACCTGGACCCACTGCGTCTGAGGACTCTGGCTTACCCAGACTTGTTTTGAACCCTGTGTTAAACAAGGTACACACAGTTGCCTTGTGCAAGGCTGTGCTCTGCCCTAAAAAGGGTAAGGCAAGCCTATGGCTTCACCTAATATGGTCAAGCTTGGCTAAGTGCCATCCTGATTGGCTATTCTGTGTCCAAAGGTCCATTAGTCTTGGGCTGGATGGATAAAAGGAGATGAGCAGGTGACACAACGTGCTCTGCTGTTGTATGGATGCTCTGCCATTGTATCTGCTCTCTGCCACTGCATCCATGGTTGCTTATTGCCTTACTGTATCCTGAACTGCCTGGAAACTTCCTTCCAAGAGCTTACCAGGCACAGGCTCTAAATGCCTGCAAGCAATTGGCCTGCACAGCCAGCCTGACATTGTGCCAAGCCTGCACATGGCATTGCATCCTGCCTGCCCCTCTGCAAGGTTGCTGCTGAATGGGGAATGGAGAGGAACCAGGTCAGAGCCTGTGCCAGACTCCAGCTGCTTAAGAAAAGAGCCTGGGAAAACTCCAAAGCCTCTAATGGCTTTGAGACCACTGACAGCAACCCCTCCACCTGCTTTGGGTACTGTCTGATAATATTTTACGAGTAAATACTTCAAGCCTCTTGTAATCACTAATTGCCTTCTGCCATAAGCAGAGAGGAGCTTCCTGCATCCATCCTGTGCCTAAGCAGAATAATGAACTGTCGGCAGTGTAGTGACCACAGGAACCTTCTCTTCCAGTAAAATGTTTGCCTTTGCTGGGTACCTCTTAAAAGGTTCCAGTTTTGCCTATTCCCTGGGTGTATAAATTTTCAAACCTTGCATTTCAAACCCTGTAACTAAGTTTTCTGGTGAGATTTAATGGTAATAAACAATCTTCATAGTTATTGACAATCTCTGCCTGGATATAAAAAATAATACTGATTATTAATTTTGCATCATTAGTAACAGAGGGGAAGAAGACAATCTGCAAAGGATCTCTTCTAAAGAAAGTTTTGGGAAATTGTTTGACCCTGGTCTCTCAACTAAATCCACTTCTTAGAAAAGATCCCCAAACAATATGACAGATTATGTTCCATTAAAAGTGAGTGTATTCATTTTATAATATTTTTTAAATAATAATAAATGCAGCATTTATTGGATAACATAAAGGATTATAAGATTATTTTTTTTTTAAGTCTTAAATAAACATCAGTTTTCTCTAGTGTTACCTCTGCTTTTGTGAGCTGGCTTTGAAGCTCAGCAGATTTACATGCCCTGATCACACAGCCTTTCAGCAGCCTATAGGAGACCCAGAAAGTAAGAAACTACATGGTTGTGGACGGCAAATAGCCACCCAAATACAGAGTCAATATTTTTCACTTAAATTATCATTGCTACTGTAATACAGTAATAGAAGTAACTGCAAAACAGTAACTCATTGCTTAGGGAAATGCTAAAGGCTTTATTTATTATTCCCTCTCCCTAGGAACCAGATACTTCTGGGATACAACGGAAACTGTCGTTAAAGAAAGGTTTGAGAAACACGATCCATAAATAGACCCTCGGTTCCATTTTAATTTCTTGCATTCTGAGTTATCATCAAGAGGAGTGTGAGCTAAATGATAAGGTAAAATTACAGTAATAAGAGTTTTGAAAAGCTAGAGAATCTGCTGCAACAGCAGAAAGCTATCATTTTCTCTAAATTGGAGTAATCCTTTCTTCTATTGAAGTACTTCTTAAGGTATACAGTCTAAAGAACATAATATTTATAAACTCTATTCATACTCATAAAATCACTTTTAAAAATTACATCTCTAAGGTTATTTGTAAAGTCCTGTCTTTGTTCATAGAGAATCTCTGTAGTGTTTGGTTAGAACCTATGGCAATTTTCTGGAAGTGTTAATAACCTACCTTTCTAGTCTCTTATGAAATTAAAATATCAAGTTCTATGATAATCATACACCACTTAATTGTAAAGAACACCTCAATTTCAACAAATTACTCATATATGAAAATACATTGTTCTGAACACAAAGTCACTTGATGGTAGGTATTAAGTATGAAGAAGGGAAAGCAGACCCAACTGTTATGCTTGGCACTGGAAAATCACAATTCCAAGGGCTTTTGGCGACAGCTCTCCCTGCTGTCACACTGCAAGTCCTGTGAACCATCAGTGAGAGGGTACATAGCAGAAGGACAGCACCAATCACACTATGGCTTTCATGTATGCTGCCCTGAGCTCCTAAGAAACCAAACTCAAAACTGCAGCTGACCAGGAGCTTCCTCTCAGAAAGAGTCTGGGCTGAGAAGCAGTTACTCCAAAGGCAAAGCATGCTATTGGAGAGGTTCGGGGTTTTTTCCCCCCAGGTTTTCTCAAGTTTTTATCACAAAACCTTAAATAAATATTTACAGTTGCCTAGTTTGATCTGATTCTGACTACACTGGTTTGTAGAAATTACCTGATAGATGAATGTTCTAATGTATTACCTATGGGGGACAGTGGACCAGAGACTTGGATGCCTCTGCAGATGCCCCACTCTCCACTAAGCAGTACCCACACATGTTTTGGTAAAATCAGGTCAATAACATTTTGAATTAGAAAAGTCTTCCTTTTACTGGAAATAAAGTGACAAAAAAAATTTCAGCACTTTAGAATGAATTTTAAACTATTTAATTCCTTGAACATTTTTTTACATTAACTTTTACCCTTATTTGGAACTAAAACAGTTATTAAGCACTTTCTGCAGAACCATGGATACTTAACAACATAAAGTTTCATGCTGCCAGAAGAGGACAACATAAGGTGTATCATAAAGTTATCTTTTCAGAGTTCTTGCCTTTTTGTTTGTTTGTTTTAGTCTGCTAAAATTACATTTTTCAACACTCTTGAGTTTTATTACCTTGTGGACTTATCACTAAATAATAAGTTTGGTATTGATCTCCAGGAGGTTAAGTTTCCTTCTTTGTTTTCACTAAACTTGTGTTTCAACTGCTCTAGATGTGTAAAATAATACAATATTTAAATATAAATATAGGCATGCATACACTCAAGCACACAAAAGATATCATGTTTATATAAAGAAAGATACATACTTTACATAAAGAAAGAACAAAGCCACATATGACACTTGAACATCCTCTTAAATAAGCAAATAAATACTATGTAGAGGTAATTATTTTAACAATGCTGCAGTTCCTTATACAATGCCCTCATAATGTAGGTCTTAAAATTTTTCTCATTCAATTTCTTCTTTGCATTTTCCACCCACATTTGTGGACACCCTTTCTGTGATCTATGATCTACACTACATCTCTGAACTATGTACCATACGAACTAGATTGTAGTCAGGGGGAAGAAACTGAAAGATCAAACACAGTTCCTGCTCACACCTGCTTGGAGAGTGAGTGGTCCCAAATGCATAAAGGATGTGTGCACAGATAAATCACCCTACGTCTTTAGAATTCTCTGAATGCAATATAAGCCTCAAAGTTGGCCTTCAAATACATATCTGCTTATCAATACAATAGTTAACAACTGATTACCATCCTCTCTTTTTTT
>VWYK01117018.1:24280-41342 GCA_013399775.1 Semnornis frantzii | reverse complement strand
AATTTAGAGAAAACAGCAGTACAGAATGGGTTTATACACACCTGAAATTCCATAAATCTCAGACAAGGTTTAATGCACATGCACTTTAACTCATGCCCTACTTAACACTTGTGATTACACAGTTGACCAAATTTCCCCCAGAAAATGTTTCCACAACATCTTCTAGTCACCTCAGAAACACACAGCAACAATTTCCTTCTAGAGAAGACTCTTTGACTCAGGTAGGGATGTTTACAGACTGCTATAATTTCTGCCCTAGCAGCTAACAAGTGCTTCAAAACAAAAGACTTGGAAGGTTGATCATTAACAAATATACAGGCTGGAAATCAAAATAGTTTCAGCTCATTTAGTATGAAAAGAGAATAAGTTTTGTCCTACCTATTGTGGTAATAACAGTGCCAGCAAAGAAGAAGGAACTTCCCAAGTCCCAGTGACTGATTTGAGTAGTTGTGTTTCCTAAAGGTATGATTCCCGCATTTATTGCTGCCACTACTTGCTGCAAGTTAAAAAAATATTGTTGTCAATATTCATGAAAGAATGATATTAATACACATTACACAGGAAATTGATTGAATTACTTATTTAATCCAAGCAATAAACCAGAAAAGGATCGGTGTGTCTCTGCTCAAGTTTTATCACTGTCAGGCTACAGTTTAATCCCCAGCAGATGCTTCAAGCATTTCAGCACGCAGCAGAGCCATACATTACTGGTCATTAAGGAGAGTATCAGTAACATCATCACCTTAGATAGACAGTAAACACATTTTTTTTCACTGTTGCAGCTATTTGGTGAATAAAAATATTCATTAAAGAAATATTTACTTTGAGAGTTTCCCAAAACATTCCTATGTTGAGCTAGGCAATAAAATGTCCTTCTTAAAAGAGTCATTTCAAAACTTCCAAGAAAAAATGCCTGTCCATTCTTTTGGATCCAAGGATTAATTAATTAAAACACTGTTGTAGAAGAGATAATTCAATATATTAACAATTACACTTATGGTTATAAAAATTTCATTACATTAATTAAAAAAAAAAATCAATCCAATCTGCATCCCTAAGTTTATATAACTTCATAATTCGTCAACATCATTCTTGAAAAATTCAATTCTGGCAGCCAAAATGAACTAGTTTGGCACTAGTGACAGTTTCATAGTCTTGAGAAAAATTAACCACTTCTTATTTCAGCATTGTCACCTAACGTAAATTCTGAACACAAAAAGTTATACCTTATAACTCACTAAGTTATGCTCAGTTATACCTCTACCGCAGATGCATAAAAGTATTTCAGTTAAGCAGTACACATAAAAAAAAATTAGTTTTAAACTTGCAATAAACCTTTTAAGGAATGTAAATCACAATTTCATTCTGAAACTTTAAAACAAGACATTTCATCATCATGATTCTTATCATAATAACTGATGTTTAATGGAAGAACAACAGAAGAATAAATACTGCAAAGCTGAGATGGAGTTTTTAACTAACACTTTCTGCTCAATGAGTTATCCAACAGTGATTATGCACATAAAGATATTTGGCAATAGGACAGACAAGAACGGTTTTCCACATGGCCACTCTGCTGCAAAGGAACAGTGTTGTGCAGTAGCAACATTTGATTCAATAACAAAATATATTGATAATTTGCAAATGGAAATATTTTTGTTTCTAAACAGTGCCCATGGAAATCAGTTGATCTGGACAGAAATAACAAAATTCCACCACTGGATTAACACCATTTTTTTGTGATGCAGTCTCAGAGTAAGTTGGTTTCCATTTTCAAAAGATGCACAAAGTGGCCACTTCAAAGTTCACAGCTGCATCTCCATAGCCAGAGGGATCTTGCTGGCACACCTAAGCTGTTTTCCACACCCAAGAGCTGCCAACAGAAAGCATGTTGGGGTATCTTTACAAACACTTTACACCGTTTTATCTTCTATACCTTCAGTTGTTTCCATTTAATTTTTTTTTTTTTTAAGAGACCAGAAAGGCAGGCATCAAAGATGAGGAAATTTTAATACTATGTGGAACAAGAAATAATAAGGCAAGAAAGGAAGGGGGAAAGAGTTTAATTTTTCTTTGAATAGGAAGAATAAAGCCTCTTCCATATTTGTACATCATGGAGAAGGCTTCCAGGAGACCTTACAGTAGCCTTACAGTATCTGAAGGGGGCTACAGGACAGTTGGGGAGGGATTCTTTACAAGGTCTTGTAATGACAGGACAAGGGGCAATGGGTTTAAACTGGAAGAGGGAAGATTGAAAGTGGATGTTAGGAGGAAGTTGTTTGCAGTGAGGGTGGTGAGACACTGGCACAGGTTGCCCAGGGAGGTTGTGGCTGCTCCCTCCCTGGAGGGGTTCACGGCCAGGTTGGAGGAGGCCTTGAGTGACCTGTACTAGGGGGAGGTGGCCCTGCCTATGGCAGGGGGTTGGAACTGGATGATCCTTGAGGTCCCTTCCAACCTTACCATACTATGTACAACTGGACAACAATAAATACTGATGCAGTGATACTGGCAGGTACTTCCATCACTGTAGGGATACATCAGACTAAGCAGCATGTGGAAACCACCCCTTGTACTGATTTTGCCATTTACACAATACAGATATTCCTGTGATTTATAAGTCCCAGTGTGCTGCATTATAAAGCCTACTGAATACATTTTGAAAACAGTTTCATTTCAGTGAACTAAGAATTTTCATCACAAGTTCCTGCACCTGTCCAGTGAGGACTGGTCACTTTTTATTAGTCTGTTGTACTGGATGAATGCACTACCCAGAGCAACACATCTGTTTAGGCCATCTAACAAGATCAAGTTTTATACAAAGACAGATTCAAAAAAGTTTTCAGAGCTTTTTATCATTACTGCACATTTTTTATGCCACACTACTTCAACATCTTTTACATGAAAGTTGTGCCAAGCTAAACTGTTCAAAGATCATAGAATGGTAAGGTTGGAAGGGACCTCAAAGATCATCTAGTTCCAATGCCCTGCCATAGGCAGGGACACCTCCCACTAGCACAGATCACTCAAGGCCTCCTCCAACCTGGCCTTGAACACCTCCAGGGAGGGAGCAGCCACAACCTCCTTGGGCAACCTGTGCCAGTGTCTCACCACCCTCACCGGAAAGAACTTCCTAACATCTAGTTTAAATCTCCCCTCTGTCAGCTTAAACTCGTTGCCCCTTGTCCTGCCATTACAAGACCTTATCAATAATTCCTCCCAAGCTTTCCTGTAGCCCACTTCAGATGCTGGAAGGCTGTTCTAAGGTCTCCTGGAACCCTTCTCTTCTCCAGGCTGAAGAGCCCCAACTCTTGTACTCTGCCCTCGTAGGAGAGCTGCTGCAGCCCTCTGATCCATTACAGCTATGTGTTCCCTACATGCAGTATACTGTACCTACGAATTTCCAGGAAAAAGATCCAACTTAACCTAAAAACTGCTGTGTTGGATCAAGCTTAACAAAACACAACAGTTGGCTACGAGAGACAATCAGCCACTATCTTTATGTCTGATTTCAGCCAACTGTTAATTAGGAAAATACTTTGGGCAAGTCAGCGAGTGAAGCCTTCTCTTCATACATCCCCCTAACTTTTGACTTTGCAGTTTTAAAGACTTTCTGAGTGGGAGTCTGCATCTGCATCAGGGTGTTCAGATCAGTTTGGGTGGATTATTTTACCATGAATTATCTAACTCCTTTTGGAACTCACTTATATTTTGGGAGCCGAGTCATTCTGTGGCAGTAAGTTCTGCAATTTACCTGTGGATCATATAAAAGGCTTTTTTCCCTTTTGAGGTTTTTATGTGCTTCAAAGTAAATCTAGAAATTCTTAAAGCACTTGAATAGTAATTTCTTATTTGTCTCCTTGAAGAAATTAATGATCTTCTAAATCCATCTCTTTTTTTCCAAATTGAAAAAACTTTTTCTTATCAAATTATATGCTTATTTAAAGAAATCTGTTGAATATTGTATATAAATAAGTTTTAATTTACAGCATTTTTTACTGACTTTATATTCTTACTGATATACCTTATCAAGTATATTAAATGTATTTTTACTCATAGAGGGCCTGATGATGCCCTCTTTAGCACAGGGTTATTAAGTTTCCAGAAACACACTGCACTGTTCTGATGTTTGAGAGGATTCAGCCTTAAATACTAACAAAGCTTTTGCATTGTATTCCTTTAGAACTTCCAGTAAAAGTCCTCCCTACTAGTAAGGGTGACAGTCAGGTAAGGTTGCTGTTTTACTAAGATCAATCTCAAAAAGTTTATGAATGTTGCCTGCAGGTTTTTTAGGAGAAGTAACTGCATTTTTAGCTGTTGGATCAGAGGACATCTTTTCTTCTCAGTTTGGTCAGTGCCTATGAGCAGATCCTCAACAAAGGCTATTTCCAAGCATGATTTTAAAAGAAAATCACATCTAATAATGACTCTTAACATTTACATTAGGACACTAATTTCAGGATACCAGATTCTTTAGAATGACATTCACTTCACAAACTTAGCCTGGAATCCTGGATATTATTAACATTTCCTTAGCCCAGATTAAAAACACAGGCTCATACTGCTGGTCTCCACTGACTTGACTAAGGGCCAGGCTCTCACCCTCAGCACTCAGCATGCTAGTCATTGTCAGTGCTCTTAGCTCCAATTTTTGCTGCCACTTTACTCTTGGGCTTCAGCCTTTATTCTCGAGTGATGTCTCATTACTAGAGCAAACACAATCACTTTCATATGTCACAAATATGGCACATCATTCCTTCCTTTCCTCAGAACTTCTCCCTGCCACCTGAGCCCTGCAGCTTACCCTAACTTACACAACACCAATAGTAACTGCATTTTGAATCATGAAACAGTTAGAAACATGAAAACTCTACACAATCTGTATGTATACTGTGTATTGCAATCTGTAAACACATTAGGCAATCTTAACATGGGAATTTCTTGCCCTGATTAGTAACTTTACAGTATTAAAGTTAACTGACTAGCTCAGAGGCAGATTTCCTAGCTTTTATCATTTTTATTCCATATACAAACTAAATCCTGACTTAAAAATCAGTTTCATTTCAGCACTGTGGAACTAGTCAGCATTAGGATAGGGATGTGGACAGTTTCAGTTCTTGAGCTATGTAGATTTCATTTGCTGAGCCTTTGTCTACTTTTTGTTTCATGTGAGGTGACAGAGAAATGAGCACAGAAGGAGTCACCCAGCACACGGCACCAAATCAAGACCTCTATGTCTTGTGATTTTAAGGATAGCACTATATGCTTACAGTAATACTTTTTTTCAATATTTAAATGCCTTTATAATGGTGAAAATGTGGAGGGTTTTTTTGATAATGAGAAGTGAAATAATTTTTTCAAGTATTTGAAAGTTTTAGGAACTTAATTTCCATTTTTAAGTTCCATGGATTCTTAGGCTAGCTCAGTACAGCATCTTAGGAGAGCCATGAGTTGCATTTGAGGAGAAGCTACCCGGCTTTACACTTGTATTTGGGAATAAGCTTCAGCAGAGCACCAGAGAAAAGAGGCTTGAGCCCAGAAAGCACAGGTCAGGTATGACCTATCTTCCTTCAAAAAACAGCTGAGCTTCAAAAACACATCAGTTCACACTGTGCTTTATTTTCCTCTTTTCATTTTCTCTTTTCTTTCTTTTCCTCTTTTTCTTTTTCTCTTCTTTTTTTCTCTTTCTTTTTCTCTTTTCTTTTTTATTTTTTCTTTTCTCTCTTTTGTTTCTCTTTTGTTTTTCTTTTTTTTTTTTCTTGAAACCAGAGCACTGGGAAAGTGATTGTGACAATATAAAACCACAATTTTAATTAAATGTTAGTATTTATTTTCCCATGTAATTTAAAAATGTTTTCTGATAAATACATTGCAGCTTTTTATTATGCAATCCCTATCTTCATATGGATATCTGTCCACAAACGCCACACTGAGCTACCCTTGTAGATTAGGACACAATGCTGTGTCTTTTTTTCTGTCAAGAAAATAAAATAGCCTTTCAAACAGCACAGTTGTTTTGTGAAAACAGAAGACAATCCTCCTAGGTCAGACATCTCAACCTCTGGTTCTTCTGACCCTTGCAAAGAGTCAATGGAGATGACTGACAAAAGCCAGCCCACTGGCCACAGAAGAAACGTGGCAAGGTTATGCACCGAGAATGCCAACTTCTGGTAGTCAACCACTGCCTCACAGAGGGATCAGGCAGAAAGAAGTATGTGTCAAACCAGTCACCCTCACACTGATCTTCTTCCACACCATGAATACATTGCCTTTGCACCATCTTCCAGTAATTTCACTTTCATGAAGTGATGTAACACAACATTTCAGCTTTTCTGTTCAAACATTAAAAGAGAAGCACATTAAATTATGCTTCTGACAAAATACAGAGTGTGCAATATTTCATTACCCAGTTTCCCAGGAGTAAGCTTGTGCTTCCTGGCAATCATTTAACAAGCGATGTCAGAAAGTCAGATATGCCTCACAGTTTCTAGAAACCCATTTCTCAGCCTAGATTTCCTCCTGTTGCCATCTGACAAGTGCACTTTCTCATTTGTGGTACGGCAGCACACCTCTCACGGCCCAGTTTCTACATGAGTCCTGCATTTTTATTTCAGTTCTGGCTGACAAAGAATGGAAGCCCTTGCTCTCTGTTCAGAGGCACACTAGGACTCTTTTAACATTTAGCAAATTACTTTCCTACCTCCAAAAGCATATGCTTTTGAGCCCTGCTGTTGAAAGAGATTGCAATGGTGTTTATAGCATAATTCCATGGCTCTGAGTTTTTCTGTTTAGTCTGAGTAACATATGACTGCAATGTGCACTGGGGACTAGTACCCACCACATTGCAAGAATTGAAGGACTCTTTTCTCCTTATGTTCACAATCTCCTTGAATTAAAAATGTGAAGAAACATATTGAAACACATTTCTATTTCTAAATATGCATGACAAACAGGCTATGCATAAAAATCTTGTGTGTATGTGTGTTCATATCGATATGTATGTACACATACACGTTCAGGGAAGAGGGTTTTTCTCTGCTTCTTGAGATTAAAGACTGGAAGAATTATGCAGACAGCTGCTCAGCAAAACTGACTTCGTAATGAGTCATATCTGCCACCTTTTCTCAGACAAAAGCTGTCATTCAGATGCATTCAAGCTAGCTACTGTTCATCCGATGTAAATGTATCCTTTAAGAACCCCAACACCAGAAGCAGCAAAAAATGTCAGAAACCAATCTGCTTGAACAAAGAAGTGACAAGGGCAGTCAGAATTTATTTATTCTTCCAAAAATATCTGTATCACTCTTATGCTTATGGAGGATAAAGACTGCACTTAAAAAAAATAAAAATATTTTAGTTTAACTGCCAGTTAAAAAACAACTAAAGCAAGGAGAGTTGATCTGTCACGAGAGGGAATGCTCCCAGCCAACTTCCAGGAGCTAAGTGCAGAGCCAGAAAAGGGGATATGGCTACAAGATGACAGCAGGAACCAGAGCAGCCCTAAGCAAGGAATGCACAAAACTCAGGCGATTCTGCAGCCCACCCAGACTCAACCACAGCAGGTGGGTATCTGTGGACCACAGCTCTAGTGCAGTAATGATCAAAGGTCTTTCAGAGAGATCTTTTACATAACAAATATTCCTCTGATCAGGGGGTTACTATGGAAGGAGACAATAGCATTGGAAGATTCATTTCTGACAGAAAGAAAATACTGAGGTGACCACTAGACTGACAGACTCATTGAGAGCAGAAGAGAAACAGGGTCTTACTGTACCAGTTAGGACTACCTTTATACTTGAGAGTTAAGAATACACAAGGTCCAGTGCTTTGGTGCACAGACCCTTCACTAAGAAGAGACACTTGCATGGCATAATGACTCCAACTACAATTCCTGAGCTTCACATTGGAGCTACTTTAAGACATACTCATTTCATGTTGCTTCTAAAACGCCATTGATTGGCAGCTCTGCTACAGGTACCTGTAATCTCCCATAAACTTCAGGTCTGAAATGCATGACACCACAGATCTGATGCAGTGGTATTTTGAATACCCAGATAAATAAAATATGCTGCAGCATCAATTTATTTTACGCTGGTCTATCAATCTTTTTAAGGCTTTAAGGTTTACAAAGCATGAACACGTGCTGCACATCCAGACATGCAATGGTTCCTGTTTTCTTTAGGAGAAGCTGCAAGGAATTACAAAAGGGAGAGATTAAGAATATTTGGGCTTTTAACTGGTACACTCAAGCTCCCTCAAGAAGTTCCTGCTTAGAGAACTCATAATTTCCAGCTCACAGAACTGAGAATGTCTGTAAATGCTGCAATTCAAATAATAAATAAAATTTGATTTAATAGGTTTAGCTGATAAATTTCAAATCTGCCTAAAGAAATTTCGGATTTGTCTGAAAATAAAATCTTTCCATCTCTGTGATTTATTATCTCAAAAATGATACAGTAAGCTCAAATACATCCTGATCTCTGGGAGAGAAAGGATTTGTACTTTAGTTTAGCAGTTTTCTAATTAGTCAGAGATCGAGGCTCATGGGCACTATGTGGTTGAAATAAATCAAGGCATTCCTGAGAATGCAGAAAATTTAGTTTCTTGGGGCTACGATGCAATTTCAAGTTGTAAACAAACAAATCAAAACCAAAACAACCAAAATAAACACAGAACCAAACAAACCAAAACCAAAACTTGATAAAAAGATTTAAAAAAAAAATAAATCAGCTAGTGGTAGAGATGCAACTCTCTATATGAACTCTCTAACTTTTTATGAACTATAAAAAAATAAGTCATGGGGTTTATTTTTATTTTACTTTAAAGTAAAATATTTTTATGAGAAATTAATCACATGAGAAGCCATGATGACATTCTAGTGATGACAGCTTCATGAAAGAAGCACTGCTGCCATGCCATTCATTAACTGTGTCAGACTTCCCTCAAGAGAGATAAAGAAAAAAATAGATTTTTTTCCTCGAGGGAGATAAAAAGAAACACATTTTGATCTCATTCACAGTCTAAGAGATGAATGGAAAGAGAAGGGAGAACACAGTTGACGCAAATGTAAGATGAAAATTGGCACTGGGATGTGGGACTGTGTACCCCAACACAGAGAACTTTTCTCCTCATGTTAACCACATGCCCCCACAGAACCCAAGGAGAACAACTTGTGGGATCAAGGTCAATTCAGTTAATCCTGGTGGTTCTTTTTCTTGGTTTTCATTTTGAGGGTTGTTTTTTTAAATGCAAGCACATTTTTATGGTCATTTGGTTTTCAGAACAAACCACACACCCCATAAGGGGTTGGACATAAACTCCTACGAGAATCCTGTATTGCTGAGAGAGTTTGGTGTAGTGACCAGAAAGCATCTTTAGATTTCAAAATTAAGGCTTTATAGGACAGAAATCAGCACAAACAGCACTTGAAACTCATTAAAAGATTGTGCTGTTCAGTGGGATTTTTTTTCCCCACTTTTAAGGGTTTTTCAGAATAAATAGAAGGATGTTTCTGCTTAAAGGAACCAGAAGTGCGTTTTTTTCTGATATCAAGTTTCAGTGTACCTCTACTAGAAAACTCTTTATGAAGTTTAAAAATTAACTCTTTAAGATAATAAAGATAATTCACACCAGCTTGCTGAGACATTCTAATTTAAAATAACATTTTAAAATTTATTTAAAATATTTAAAATAATGTAACTGAAAATTCTCTTATTTGCAGGGGGTTTATGTAAAAATAATGTATTAAGCAACTCGGTGCTTGGGGATTAAAAGGAATTTTTTTTTTTCCATTTTGGTTTACGAAGGTCAACACTAAAACAACTGCAGAGCAATACATAATTAAGTGCTATTTACACAAAAAGCTCATTTGGGGGGTTTTGGGTTTTTTGTTGTTATTTGATTGGGTTGGTTTGGATTTCATTTTGGGTTTTTTTTATTTTAATCATCTTTCTTTCTCTTTGGCAGTGGGGACAAATATTTGTCTCTCATTGCCAAGACATCCCACAAAGCAAAGACATCCAACACAACCTCCCTGGAACATGAGTTCTGGGTGGTGGGAAAGGACAGGCTATGAGAGTTGGGGCTCTGCAGGCTGGAGAAGGGAAGGTTTCCAGGAGACCGTACAGTAGCCTTCCAGTATCTGAAGGGGGATACAGGAAGGCAGGGGAGGGACTATTGACAAGGTCTTGCAATGACAGGACAAGGGGCAATGGGCTTAAACTGGCAGAAGGGAGATTGAAACTGGATGTTCGGAGGAAGTTGTTTGCAGTGAGCGTGGTGAGACACTGGCACAGGTTGCCCAGGGAGGTCGTGGCTGCTCCCTCCCTGGAGTTGTTCAAGGCCAGGATGGACGAGAACTTGAGTGACATGTACTAGTGGGAGGTGTCCTTGCCTGTGGCAGGGGGTGGGAACTGGATGATCTTTAAGGTCCCTTCCAACCTTACCATTCTATGATAGCAAATGATGTTTTATTTCCTATATATCATTCCCTCTATAGAGAGAACGAAATGTATGAAATAATAACAACTTTACAAAGTTGTTGGATATTGTACCTGTGTAGGCTCAACTGTCCCCGAAGATTAAACTCTTAACCCCAGGAGATGCCATGAAAGTCTATGTGTGTATATCATGGCTGCACAGCTCTGCAGGAGGACATACATGCAACATGAACATGTAACCTAAGGTATTTTTACATTTGGTACTATGTGCAGTTACATAAATACAGCAGGAGATTTTTCTAGGTACTTGGCAAGACATTTTGTGCATCTGAGTTTGAAAACTCTCTCAAATATTTTCAAACATTTAGGGACAAACTATAGGGAACAGTCAACACACTAAAAGAAAGATCTGGAATAAAATAATTAGATACAAGTTCATAGAATGGTAAGATTGGAAGGGACCTCAAAGATCATCCAGTTCCAACCCCCTGCCATAGGCAGGGACACCTCCCACTGGGACAGGTCACTCAAGGCCTCATCCAAACTGGCCTTCTGGAGCCCCCAGCACAGGAAGGACATGGAACTGTTGGAGTGGGTCCAGAGGAGGCCACCAAGATGCTCAGAGGGCTGCAGCAGCTCTTCTATGAGGACAGGCTGAAAGAGTTGGGGGTCTGCAGCCTGGAGAAGAGAAGGCTTCCAAGAGACCTTAGAGTAGCCTTCCAGTATCTGAAAGGGGGATACAGGAAGGCTGGGGAGGGACTATTGACAAGGTCTTGCAATGACAGGACAAGGGGCAATGGGTTTAAACTGACAGAGGGGAGATTTAGACTGGATGTTAGGAGGAAGTTGTTTGCAGTGAGGGTGGTGAGACACTGGCACAGGTTGCCCAGGGAGGTTGTGGCTGCTCCCTCCCTGGAGGTGTTCAAGGCCAGGTTGGAGGAGGCCTTGAGTGCTCTGTACTAGTGGGAGGTGTCCCTGCCTATGTCAAGGGGTCATAACTAGATGATCTTTGAGGTCCCTTCCAACCTTACTATTCTATGATTCTATGACCACTGTTTGGCGCACACTGCCCATCTCAACACTGTTGTACACAGCATGCAGTGATACACCTAACTTTGTTAGTACTGGCTTCAGGCTACAGCAAAACGAGTTGAAAATGCCTGGAAAAAATTGCCTCTGGCATTTACAGAAACTCTGCATGACTTCTGCACATTTCAGGTACAGTAGAAATGCTCACAAAATATCCAAGAAAAAAAACGTACTTGGAAGCAGGTATCAGGATCATACATTGTTATTATTAGTTGCAGGTTTAGCTTATTAGAGTGAGACAACAATGAACTGAAGTGGTTTAGACTGAAGGATTTGCAACAGCAGACCATGGAAGTCAACACAGAGAAGGTCATGAAGACCACCTTTTTGTCAACACAAGAACAACTCTGCTGGACTGGGATGAAATGTTAGGAGGAAAACCCAGGTTGCTTTTCTGAAGCAGCTGAGGCTACTTGGCTGTCAACATCAGAATCGTAGAATCATAGAATGGTAAGATTGGAAAGGACCTCAAAGATCATCTAGCTCCAACCCCCTGTCATAGGCAGGGACACCTCCCACTGGGACAGGTCACTCAAGGCCTCCTCCAACCTGGTCTTGAACACCTCCAGGGAGGGAGCAGCCACAACCTCCACGGGCAACCTGTGCCAGTGTCTCACCACCCTCACTGCAAACAACTTCCTCCTAACATCCAGTCTAAATGTCCTCTCTGCCAGTTCAAACCCATTGCCCCTTGTCTTGTCATTACAAGACCTTGTCAATAGTCTCTCCCCAGCCTTCCTGTAGCCCCCTTTGGATATTTGAAGGCTACTATAAGGTCTCCTCGAAGCCTTCTCTTCTGTTTCACTCACTCTGCACATTTCCTGTGCTGCACGGCAGCTATTCTTTGTCCCACGTTTCATAAGTCTATAAAATCTCCAAAGTGTATAAACATAAAATTCTCACTGAGTACACCTGCAAGAGCCATACAAAGCACACAGTTTTAGGAAACCAAAATGGCCTGGGAATAAAGCTACACATGCTGAAAATTTGTCAACACTATATATTGTTGTGTCAGGAAGGTTTCTGGTGATTGGTGGGATAAAACAAGGATGGAGAAGACAGGAAGGGGAAAATCCCTATCCTATGAGCATTTACAGAAACACGCAGTTCTCTATTGTACTTAGCCCTGTGCAAAGGTAAGGTTCTGTCAGAGGTGATGGAACCTAGATGGTCCTTCAGTGCTAGTGAACTGGACTTTTATTCCACTTAACTTTTTTAGCTGAATTTGTGCTCTCAAACTAGTTTCCTTAATTTGCTCACCTGACTAGGCCACTGCACATTGTACTGTTGGTTAGCAATCCTGGGACAGTCAAGCCTGCTTCAGGGTAAATGGCAGATCAGGAGTTGTGAAGATTGAAAAATAACGCCATAAGCACCTTGAGCAATGACTAGCACAAACCAGAGCCAAACCAGATTCTGGAATCCCAGAACACCAAGTTCAAAAGGAAAAGTTCATCATGAATTTCATTATAGTTTCTTTCAAGGTAAATACTTGATTAAAGAAGAGATTATTGTCTGTAAGCTCTGTAATTTTCTTCACACACAATAATCATTCCAGCTTCCTACTACACTAGTACACATTTTCGGTTTTAAAGCTTTCAGTGAATTCTTAAATATTATTTACTTGTTCCTCAAATGCACTACTTTTTTAATTCACACATTCAAAGAAAACTGAAGAACCACTGCATTAACTTGTAGTACAGACAGATCTAAGCCCAGAAAGACAAATGGTATTCCAGTAATTTAGCTTCTGTAACAAAGTGGTTAAGCAGAGCAGAAATATGACCCCATGGTTGGGGTACAAGCCTAGACTTGAAAAAATTATTTGAGACTCTGCTTTGCCACTGATCTTCTATTTTACTTTGGGCAGTTACTTAATTCCTTAAACAACTTGACGCAATTTGTTATCATTTGTTCTGCACAAAGAGAGGCACACAAATGCACTTGTAGGACCAGGTGGGATCCCTGTGCCTCAGATTTCTTTCTATAAAAGGAGCATAGCAGCATATTCTTTCCTTCACATTGTGGTATTCTTCTTTGCAGAGATGCAGAAGAGAACAAGGAGAAATAAAGCTTTCCATTTAGCCCAACTGCAACCAGAGCAAACTCTTCCCACAATCACCTGTCACCCACGTGCTGTAGAAGGCTGTGTCACCTCCTCAACATGTCACGAGCCTGTCCCTTTCCGCTCATGCCAAAATCACTAGCAAAGATGGGAGCTAATGCTGATACAGGTATCTGTGAGACATCAAATAGGCACTGAATGCTGATGAAGTGGGGGTTTATTACCAATCTGTGCTTCTGGGTACGGAATCATGGATGCTAAAACATCTAAGTACCCCAGGTCAAATCTCAGTATCTTTTGCCTTAAGGACCATCTCATAGATAATGTAAGATAACATTGCTTAAAGATTTCTATTTTTATCTTCGCAAATACCGTTTCTGACCTAAAAACTTCATATGGGAATATTTATACTACCTGAAAAAAAAATTGTTCTGATCAAAATGTGTGTGTATATTTCTCTGAAAGGTTCTCACATTGTGCTGGTAAAGCCACTAAAACATAAGTTATTGCACAGTATGGAAATTGCATTGACAGCACCTCCTCAGGCATGCCTAGTCAGGACATAGTGACAGAAACTGCCTGACAGTCATTTAAAGGGTGGCAGTTTGGAAACACATTTTAGCAACAAGGCAGCAGAGAAGCTAAGAAAATACAAGACATTTTCCCAGTTTGCCTTTAAAATTCAGAAGTAGCGTGCCATAAAATAACTCAGTACTCCAGAGCTCTGCATTTAAAACTGACAGGAAAATAGTAAAATTAACTCAAAAGCACAACCCACAGGTGTCCACACTGCTGCTCAAGTCAGATTGGTCTAGAAAGGTGAAATTCAGTTCTAAACTTCCAGACTTATCTGCTGTCAAAAACCATCTCCTCCTGTCAAAAACCATCTCCTTCGCTGCTGATGTTCCAGAGCTCACGCTAATCAGGGTCTGGATGCTTGCCTGCTCTCCACTGTCCCATCTCAGGCTCTGCAGATCCAAACAGCCCCATGGCTACTATTAATGGAGGGATCAATCCTTGCCAGCTCTTGGCTGTTCACTCTAACTTCCAGTTTCATGGTCTCATCTCCAGAACTGGCATTAACTGGGTTTAAAGTGACAGGGGAGATTTAGACTGGATGGGGGTGAGACACTGGCACAGGTTGCCCAGGGAGGTTGTGGCTGTTCCCTCCCTGGAGGTGTTCAAGGCCAGGTTGGAGGAGGCCTTGAGTGACCTGTACTAGTGGGAGGCGTCCCTGCCTATGGCGCGAGGTTGGAACTAGATGATCTTTGAGGTCCCTTCCAACCTTACCATTCTATGATTATATGGCAGCCCCTTGTTCCCTGCAATACCACTAGATGCTCATAAGAATATGGGAATATGAAATTTAATTCAGAGAAGGTCTCATAAGGCTCTGGATCTAACTCTGTGCTACTGCAAATTAATATTTCCTATGGGTCTGAGACAGGCGATCTGCAAGGGCAAAGTCACATTAGTGGAAACACACCAATGTACAGCAGTTGTGGGCATGGTTTTAAGAACTGGAGAAAACTAAGACCTAAGATCAAAATAGCAAGTCTATTGTACTTTGCTTAAAAAAAAATCAATAAAAGGAAACATACAGCTGGAAGGAAAGCTAGTGTGATACAATCACAGTAAATCAGAAGTCCTTAAGGCAATAGATGGTGTGTTTTCTTCCTCAGAATTAGGCATTTCAAATACCAACAGACCTAGTAAGGCACAATCAATACATCAATTACTATGTGAACTATTAATTATATATATTGCTGACGAATAATCATTTAATTAGCATAATAGGAGGCTTCAGTGAAAAAAAAACTGTCTATCAAGCATACTGGACCTAAAAATAGCAATAGCTTTCAACCGTGAGGCTTTGCATGAAAATGCTGCTGCTCAGCTTCTGGTCTTGACACTTATTACATCACCTGGCCAATACAGAGTTTTGCTAATAAAGTTCCCTTTTATCACAGCAGTGCTGCCATATATAATTTGTTCCTCTAGGGCATAGTGACAAGGATTTGGTATGGATTACCTGAATTAGTTCGTCAAGCTCTGTTGCATTCACACAGGAATGCTGAGATACAAACGTCTGCTTCTGAATCACTATGGTGGTTCTCTGAGAGGTCTCATGAGGCTGCTCCAGGGCTTTAAATACAGTCGCTCCAATTATTAAATACACAACTACCACCAGAAAGATTGTGGAGACTGTCTTCCATTTCATAACATTAATGGCTGAATCACTTTCCTCCCGTGAAGTCAGCACGGTAGGCTTGGTGGAAAACGACAATCTTGGTTTGGAGTTCTGAGTGGCCGATTTGGGATCCAGCAAGTCAGGTGCCGCCACTGGCAAAACAGAAAAAGAAAGTTAGTTTTTACAGTGCCACTCATAATTTGCTTACAACTTCTTACCAGGAGGTTACAGAAATCCCGCTGCTTCTAAAAGGAATTCTTAAACTGTTGAATCATTCCCTTAAATCCCATGCCACTTTACAACAAATCAGCTGCTCTGAGTAGTATTATCCCTTTCACCTGCATACACACATTTTGCAACTTTCTATATGCATCTGTTCCCTTATGATGTTCAACCATTTCCAAAATGCAGATTTCCCCTGCACTCCTGCATTTCATTATCAGGTGGTATTTTGCTGCAGATTCTTTACATCCGCTGCTCTCTTAACCACTGCTAAGCAGCTTTCCAGCTGTCTTACCTCAGCATTACAGAAGTAACAAAAAGCCACAAATCTTTCTTTCCCTCACCTTTTCTGCCCTGCACTCCAATAAACATGCTCCAGCAACAGCTATATGGTCACTTCTGAACTCTCCAGACACAACCACGAAAACGGTACAGCACTCATCATACCAGTCTCAAAGTAGTAATTAAGTATTGATTACACCTTTCAGAAAACACCAGCAAAACATATGCGTACTTACTGGAAAAGTCACCATTTGTTATAGTATGTTATGTTTATTTAGACCTACAAAAAGCCACCGGGTTAGAAAAAGAGCATCTGTATGTTAGCCCGATAACCCATGTGACTACCAGCAACTACATGGGCACTAAAAGTATCTGCCACATCAAGTGCAGGTAAAGGTTTCTTGTGGGCAGAGGGCCCCAGCAGCTGACCACACTAGCTATATTTAAATTGTTCTGAATTACAAGTACGTTCTGAACAGCCACCGCATCGCTTCCAGCTGCCGGTGAGGAAGTCCAGATCTAAAGATCTAAACGTAAAGGAAAGTTGCCCTTGGGACAGCAGAGATGGGACACTTCCTCAACGGGAGTGGCGATAGGGGGGAACTTGGCAGGGTCACCCACCTCGGGGCCAGGAGGGAGAGAGTCAGTCCTTGTCCCGGGCCGAGCGAGGAACCTTGGCACCCCGCGTAGCCCACGGGCCGGGCTCCGCGCATCAGTCACATCAACGTCCATGCCTTCCACTGCCCGGTCCCCACCCCACGGGCACCAGAGGAAAGA
>VWYK01117018.1:0-23541 GCA_013399775.1 Semnornis frantzii | reverse complement strand
CTGATGGATGGGTCTGTAGGAGAGGGAGCGGCAGGGGCGGGCGGGCTGGCAGCGCAGATCCCGCCGGCTCCCCCCGGCCCCGGGGCGTGCGAGGTGCCTCACGTCGCGCATCGCGCATCGCACATCACGGCGTGTGAGTGTGTATGTGGGAGGGGGGGGCGTTATGTGTGTCCGTGTGTGGGAGCGTGTGTGTGTGTCCGCGCGTGTGTTCCTGCTTGCTCCGGTACGCGGGGCTTGGGGAGCGGCCCGAGCCCAGCGATGCCTTTTGTGGGGCGGCGGGCAGCCGCGACGAGGGTGTTCCCCCCACCCCCGAGCCCCCGGGGTGTGCGCGCCCCTCCGCGCCAGCAGCCCGGCTGGTAGATGCTGCAAGGACGCAGGTTAGAAATGGAGAGGGACAGACAGCGTGGTACCTGCGGAGACCAAGGTCTCGTCTGGAAACGGGCGAAGGGAGAAGCAGAAGGGAGCAGAAGGCACTGGCCACCCCCGGCGGCAAGACAGAACCTGCCGGAGATCTCCGCTCCAGCCCTAAACGTGACCGCCTCGCTAGAGCCTCCCCGTGAACTTTTGAACTAGGCGAAATGTCACCGCAGCCGCAGGAACTGGGGTAACAAGCGAGGAGACCTCTCCGGGCAGAGGGACGAAGCAGCGTGGCGGCTCCGTCCTTCCCTAGCTTGGCCTGATTTTTAACCCGTGTGCTTTAGAGCCCGGCCTTTTGCTTCAAGGAGTTAACGAGGTGGGATCTAGGAGTCAGGGATGGCAGCTGCTCTCCTATCGCACGCCCTGCCAGCGAACTGCCTCCTTCCATTTCACACTGATAGGTACATCAGAAACGCTGCTTCAGCTGTGGTTTCAGTCAGTAGAAAGCCTGAAATTGTTCTTGTTATCTTCTCCACGGGCTCACTGCCCGATTTCCCGTTCCTCTGTCACCTGCGATGTAATCCATGGGTCAGTTGTTCACACAGCTGATGAACATCTACACCGGCCTAAAAGGCACAGGAGGATTTACTAAGAGAATCAAAAAACTGCTTCCACGACCACAGCCTGAAAAGTCTCTGCAAACACATTAAAAGATTACTCACCATAACAAAAAGGAATAGGTCACAAGCATTTAAAGCCAGTTTGTATCAGTAAAGTGGCCAAAGTCAGTGGTACGTAGGGTGTTTAATGGACTATAATCCTGCTCAAATCAGCGACACCATCAGCAAACACTTTAGAAGTCACTTACTTTAACGCCTCCCCCATCAAGGACATAATATAAATGAGTGTAATATTGAGTTCCTTAGGACTCCAATTTCAGCAGCATCAGTCATACTGATCTTGCCTAGTGTGGTCACACATCTCTGAGAGATGCAGCAGGGGCAGGAAGCTGCATCTGCCACTTCAGCTTGAGGTGTAGGTCATCACTTCACGTCAATGTGAACCCCCAGAGCAGCTGTTGAGTAACAAGAGACACCAAGCCCAGTCCAAGAAACTCCTTTGCAAGCAGACCTTCACTCTCAGTCAACTTCATCAACATAGTCCCAGTACTTAACAGAAGTGAAATGCCTCTGCTCGTCTACCAATACTCCCCTTCTGAAAGGAGTCTTGAAGAGTAAAATCTCCATCCTTTATTGGATGCAGAGGGAAACATAGTGACTAAGGGTAAGGAGAAGGCTAAGGTGCTCAGTGCTTACATTGCCTCAGTATTTAGCACTGGATCAAACAGTTCCCTGGACATCCAGCCTCATGAACTAGGAGTCAGGGAGGGGAAATCAGATTTAGGTCATCACAATAAATGAGGAAATGGTCAGTGATTTGCTACACTGCTTAGACACACACAAGACTATGGGGCCAGATGGGCTACACCCAAGGGTGCTGAAGGAGTTGGCAGACATGCTCACCAAGACATTTCCCATTATTTGCCTGAAGTCCTGGCTAACTGGGAAGGTCTCAATGGACTGGAGGGTAGCAAATGTAACACCTATCTATGAGCAAGCAAGGAAGGAGGATCTGGGAAACTATAGACCTGTCTGTTTGACCTCGGTACCAGGTAAGGTCTTGGATCAGGGGCATCTCAAGCGCTATTACATGCCATACTGATAACATCCAGTGGATCAGAGCCAGTCAGCATGGATTTATGAAGGGCAAACCTGATCTCCTTCTGCAACAAGATGACCTGACTATTGCATGAGGGAAAGGCTGTGGATATTGTCTACCTAGACACTGTGGTTTTCTTGATGGATTTGAAGATACCTGTCACTAAAGGTACATATCAGATACCACTCCTGCACGGAGTCTTTATACTCCTGGTAGAAGTGATAAAGCACAGCTCAAGTTCACTTTAACTAAGTGGTATGCTCCAGCTTGAGACTGCATCTGGGACCACAATAGGTGGAAAATTATCGGCAAACTGAAAGAAGACATTGGAGATATTTACTAGGTAATTAATGAAAATAATTACTTTCAGAGAGACAGCACTTTAGCTATTAAAGTCAAAGCTCCAGTGCAGTCATTTCTGGAGTGGATGTCAAAATTGTTTCTGCCTGTTGGTTAGAATGCTTAAATTTAAGGCCTCATCCAAATTCTCCTGAAGCTACTGGGAGACATCCCACTGATTTCAAATTTCAGGCAATAAGCATGACCCTTTTTCAGCTTTCAATAATAATTCCTCTACTCAAGGAAAAACAAAAATCTTATTCCAAATATTTAGATTGCTAAAGAAGGGCATGCAGTACTATTTTCCACAATATTTTAGAAACACAGGTCAGCATGGAAGAAAATTTCTGCCTGTTTTCCCATAGGATGTTGGGGAAAAAACATGTGATATGATTCTTTTCCATGAGATAGGTACGGACAGTGTTTACATAGGCTGACAGCTAAGAAATCTTCTGGGGAGAAAGGGGGAAAGCTGATGATTTCTCTGTCTGTGTGTGTGTATAAAAATATATCCAACCATGGAGATCTTTACTCGCAGAATCACAAAAACATTTAAGTTGGAAAAGCCCCTCAGGATCACCAAGTCCAACAAATAACCCTACTCTACAAGGTTCACCCCTAAACCATATCCTCAGGCACCACATCCAAATGACCTTTAAACACATCCAGGGTTAGTGACTCCGCCACCTCCCTGGGCAGCCCATTGCAATGCCTGACCATTTTTTCTGTAAAATTTTTCTAATGTCCAGTCTAAACCTACTCAGTCACAGCTTGAGGCCATTGTATCTTGTTCTATCACTAATTACCTGTGAGAAGAGACCAGTACCAGCCTCTCTCTCCATAACATTTCAGGCAGTTGTAGAGAGCGATGAGGTCTCCCCTCAGCCTCTGCTTTTTCACACTAACCATCCCCAGCTCCTTCAGTTGCTCTTCTTAAGATTTATTCTCTAGGCCCTTTCCCAGCTTCATTTCCCTCTTCTGCACTCTCTCCAGTACCTGCACATCTCTTTTATACTGAGGTGCCAAAACTAAACACAATACTCAAAGTGTGGCCTCACCAGACCTGAGTCTAAGGGGACATTCACCTCTCTAATCCTGCTGGCCACAGCATTTCTAATACAAGCCAGGAGCCCATTGGCTTTCTTGGCCACCTGAGCACACTGCTTGCTCATATTCAGTTGTTTGTCGATTAGAAACTCCTTTTAATCACAACATACACCACACATTGTTTAAATATTGTGACCGTCTTGCCCTCAAATTTGGAATTGATTCAACCAGTTTGATTCACCAGGCCTGAGCTTTACTGAGCAAACGCACTCAAATGCGGTGTAGCACTCACAAAACATGTTACCAACCAACGCTGACAAGATTAAGTAATAAAAAGTGCTACAACAGAAAGTTACAACCTTGCAAGCAAATAGGCTTGGTGCTGAGCCAGAGATTTAGCTGAACAACAACAAAAAAAAAAGTTTAAAAAAAAAGTTTACAATGTTTCTAAGAATAAGTATATTCAGATTTGGGTATTTCATGCTGACATGAGAAAGACTCACAAAGTACAGGACTGTCAAAAGCTGTCTAAAAATGTATTGACATGAGTTTGGGATGACCACTTTACTCAACAGACAGTGGCCGCTGGAAGCTGCGCAACTCTTTGAAATGTTAAAAGTAGGCTCAACCAAGAGAGACAGGCATGCAGCGTGCAGAGGAAGTCAAAGTTGCATGATAAACATAGCAGTTTCATATTCACACAAATAATGGCTGCAGGTGATATAAATATAGCTTTGATAGGACAGGAGCGCACTTGTAAAGAGTCATCTCAGAAAAACATCACCCTAGAAAGAGCAATTTTCAAAGTGCACATAAAAAGTATCCTTATCTGTTGCTAATGCTTTCTTTTCCTCTTGCTAACTGCAGGATCCATCCCCTCCCTGGAAGACCATGAAGAGTACTTCCTTCGTGCCCAGAGCAAGTGACTCCTGCTAAACCCCCACCTCTGGGTACAATAAATGCTCTTCTTAAATCAGCTGTGTAACAGGAGGCACTATAGGGTTCAGCCTTCTTCACCCTTATTTAATTGCCAAGGATTTCTACATTCCCAAGGGACTGTTACAGTGAGGCTTCCAATGAGGGCATTTCCCTCACTGACTCGCACAGACTATTCACATAGGCACTTATTTCAAGGAACCCCCTTTGATTTTTTGGCATTGCTACAGCCTTCAGGCCTTGCTGTAGCAAGACTCCTTTCCCTCTAAAGGAACCTCTGCTTCCTCATGAATTGAGAGCAGGAAGCCTCTGCTGCTCTACAGAACAGGCCAGGCCACATACCCAGTTAAAGTCAAGGCTAAACTTTTGCTACTGCTAGGTCTGACTACAAGAGTGCTCAGCAGAAATACCACTGGACTTCACTAAGTGAATTTTAAGACTCATTTTACTTATTCAGCAGGACTTACAAATTACTTCCTTCTTGACTTCTTTGGAGACACTAAAAGATCTCTGTCAGTTATTTGTAGATAATTATGACATCAAGGCCATGCCATGTTACTATAGTCTGCTATTAAACCATTACTCATATCCTGCTATGGGAATTTACAGTAAAGGAAAAATTAATGGCATACAACTTGCTTCTCTTTTGAGCAAATAAGATGTGCTTCACAGCAGCATGGACACTGGACTACTGCTAGTGCCCATTTTGAGAGTGCACCCTTCCAGTCCACCACCAGGGCTAGGAGGGCAAAGAGAAAGCAATAGGTAGGAGACATTTGCTGAGTGATATTCAGCCCTCACCTGGCTCTGGAAATGGTAAAGACTTAAAGCAGTCCTATTTGAAAATACATCATCACTTTTCATTCACATTTTTAGATTAGTTAATTGTATGAGGTGCAACTAGAATGTGTATTAATGAATTTCACCTCACTAGCAAGCCATTAGATCTACCATGAGTGTGGGTCTGTGATGAATCATTTGTTCAGCAGAAAAGCTATTGCTTCTCACCTCATCAATTACCAGAAAGAATGTTTGCATGTGCCCATCTATTTTCATACAGCTCAGCTGTCAGTTTTAACTTGGTTCTAATTCTTTCCATCACTAGTAACTCTTATCTGTTTATCCACATGCAGCAAGTGGGAAGTTGTTTTAGAACCCATAAGGTATTTGCTATTGTAATTAATACTGTGAATGTGTGTTTTTCTTCACTGGCTTGTAAATCTCCCAGTGGGTTTCCTCCCTGCCTGTGTCATGTTACCAGACCTAATGGGATTTATTTGTCACATGTTCTGCCACTGTTTTTTTTTGTATTTGCTTTCACAAACATGTTATGCTTGGACAGTTTCAGAAGCAACAATTTTAACTAACTTTTCAAGGCTTTTTCATCCATGATAAATGTGGTTTGCCATATATCACCTTTATTACAGAATATTTCTGCACAGGAAAAACTTACTACTACTTTGAATTACTGATCTCCTTGAGGGAAAGTTAGTGGTGCTTTGGGATGGTTACAAAATGTTTTTATGTAACCATGAAAATGTTCTACAAAGTCACTGGTTTGTAATTCGTTTTTCATTTTTGCTAGTTGTAATCTCTTCCAAACAGGAGATTGGCAATGAGAATATCTAGATTTTATATCTGCCTGTCCACTTTTATTAGTACTAATCACAAAGCTCTCCTCAGATTTTCATGACAGCACTGGGCGACTTGGGAGTTGGAAACCTAATCTCTGTATTGTCTTTGCAGACTGATAAAAAAGCATGGAGTATTTTGAAAGAAAAAAGAATGTACATAAAAGACTGCACACATCAGGCTCGATAAAAAAGTGGCCAAAGTTCATGCTGACTCTAAAGGTAGTTTTTCCTTGAGCAGGCAACCATGTGCTCACTTTTAAACTATGCCTTGAGGAGCTGAGGATTTGATTTTTATATTTGCGAAGTACTACATCCACATTTTAGGGAACTCTAAAAATAGTGACACAGATTTATGGCACAACAATCTGTAAATAAAATAAAATACAGAGAGAGGACACTGGAAATCACCTAAAATTGCATTAATGGTTTGGGTACTTTTTGGATTTTGGTGGGGTTTTGTTGTTGCCTTTGGTTGGTTGGCTGGTGTGGGTTTTGTTTTGTGGGTTGGTTTTGGGTTTGTTTGGTTTTGTTTTTTTGGGGGGTGGAGGTGTTTGGTTTTTCATTGTTTGGGGGGTTTTGTTTGGTTGGGTTTTGGTGGGGTAATCCACAAATAAAGTTTGAAACAAACCAGACGAAAACAAGAAAGGAGAGAACAGCCTGGGCAAAACCAAGTATCATGCAAGACCAGTGATGGAACTTGCTAGCAGAAGTAATACAAATGAGGAGATGGAAAAAGGAGAATGTTAAGTATCATCTATGTTTTAAACCAGACTTACTCTATATGGCAGTACTCATAAGAGAAAGTGAATGAAATCTAGGAATTCTTTTCAAATGTGCACCAAAAACTCCATTTCCTAGCAGTTTCAGCATATTCAGCTATATAGAGACACATCCGGAAAAGACGCTGCAGATCCTCTATAGAAAGGCAGCAGTTTGGTGGTGTTGGTTGGGTGATTTTTCTTGGGTTTTTTTTAATTCAACAGCTTGCTCTAAGGAGAGACCTCTTATTTTATCTCAATTATCTTCGTGTTTTCTCCTTCCCCCATACCAGGCACCCAGCTCGCAAATCACAGTGTGAAACTAAGCTGTGTGTTGATGTCTTTGTCAAAATATGGTGGTTGCAAGCAACAGTTAATTTGGAGAGGCAGAGAGTTTCAGCTATTAAAATTCTGAAGGAAAAAAAAAAAGTATCTCTCAGTTTTACACTTAAGCCCATAAACAGAGGTGAAGAGGTAGTTTCATATCTCATTAAAAGACCAATCATAGAATCATAGATTAGTAAGGTTGGAAGGCACCTCAAGAATTATCTAGTTCCAACCCTCTGCCATAGGCAGGGACACCTCCCACTAGTACAGCTCACTCAAGGCCTCCTCCAACCTGGCCTTGAACACCTCCAGGGAGGGAGCAGCCACAACCTCCCTGGGCAACCTGTGCCAGTGTCTCACCACCCTTATGGCAAAAACTTCCTCCTAACAACCAGTTTCAATCTCCCCTCTGCCAGTTTAAACCCATTCATTGCCCCTTCATCCTCTCATTGCAAGACCTTGTCAATAGTCCCTCTGCAGCCTTCCTGTAGGCCCCCTTCAGATCCTGGAAGGCTACTCTAAGGTCTCCTGGAAGCCTTCTCCTCTCCAGGCTGCAGAGCCCCAACTCTCTCAGCCTGTCCTCATAGGAGAGCTGCTGCAGCCCTCTGAGCATTTTCGTGGTCTGAAACTGATGTAGCATTTTGTAGTTTCCTGGTTTGTTTTTAGAGAGAACATTAAGAGCTGGCCTTCAGGTCCAAAGAGAATTAGGCATCAAAGACAGGGGGAGATTGGCCCACATTTTCTTCTTTACAAATGTGTACCCCAGATGTAAATATCCCTGTCGCCAAATGGAACCAGACACATTTTGGACTGCAGACTGGCAAGAAATTTTCTTTATATGACTCCTTCAAGTAAAACAGCTAAAATTAATATTATTAATTTTCCATGACATTTTAGCAGCCTGGACAGGGAGGCTGTCCTAAATTCCTCAATGTCTTAATATTCTTACAATCTCTTCCCCTATCACATAAAAAGGCAAAATAAGACTAAAAAATTCACAGTGGTAGTATAAAAAGTAGTATTCAATTAAAAAAAAATATTTTTCTAATTTTTATAGCAACAGATATAACATAAGTGACCCCCATAACAATTTATGTAAACTTCCTGTGATTTTTTTGGTTAAAAATGGGAGTAAACCAGTTTAAGAAGCATGAGATTGGCAAGGGAGGTGGATAGAAAAGCCATAAAGAAAGCAATTCCTGAAATTACTGCTTCCCTAGCTTTTCATGTTCTCTTTCTTAACAACTTCAGCTATTAAGAGGATTACTACTTGAGATTTTTATTTAAGGCTTTATCCAATAAGAATATCTCAATGGAAGAAACACAACAAAAGCAAATAGTAAGGAAGCCTCAGGCTAAACATTTTTAGTGGATTCTTGGGGACTCATTGGCAATTTCTTTATTTTAGAGGGAAGATCTGATGATTTTTCTTACTCATAAAAACCACCTAGAATATTTTGTGGCAAGTCAGCTACAATCACAATATTGTAACTAATAAAGTAGACTTGTGGGGAAAATATCCATAACTTACAGGGTCACAGGGTCCTGCATCCTGCTAGCAAATCTGCAGAAATAGGTGCAATCCAGATGTAAAGGATTTTGGATATAGCTGCACATCACAACAGAACTCCATACAAGGAGTTGGGAGCTGTGTGGGAATTTGGAGCAAGCTGCTGCATGCATAAGGTTGTGCAGCCTAACAAATAAATATTGCCAGCTCTAGAAGGCAGGGCAGGTATGGTCTTCACAGCAACACACTCAGACTAGTAACTCTGACCTCTCAGCATTGTAAACGGGCTCAAGTACAGTACTTCCCTGATATGTATGCATTACCTCTGGTTCTGGACTTATGTCTTTGGGTTTTTCTATCTCATTATGCAGGGGACCGACACAGCATCTGATCTGCACATGTGCAAAATTGTGATCCAAAGCCAAACCTACTCCTTTTAGTTTCTCTGTACCACTGGTTTTCTCTCACAAGATTTTTGCTTCTGGACACAAAAGCACTACCCACTATGCTCTTCAACACTAATGGCATTCTTGTGCCCAACTGATCTGGAAAATAAGCCTCCCTTACTTGTCTCCTCAGGGGAATTTATTTGGTAGGCTTTTCTAGATGGCTAGCAGAACAAACTTAGTGTAACATGTACGGATGGTTACCCTTTGCTTTTAAAGCATAAATAAAAGAAATGCCTCTACTAGATTTTATCATAGAATCATAGAATGCCAGGAGCTGGAAGGGACCTCAAAAGCTCGTACAGTCCAACCTCCTTGCCAGAGCCACAGGACCAGATCACACAGGAACATGTCCAGGCAGGTTTTGAATATCTCCAGAGAGGGAACCTCCACAACCTCCCTGGGTAGCCTGTTCCAGTGTTCTGTCACCCTCACAGGGAAAAAAAATTCCTCCTCATGTTTAAATTAAACTTCTATGCCTCAGCTTCCACCCATTGCCCCAACTGTCCAATGCAATAGTGCAATGATAGAAGACTCTCTTAGGATAGAGGGGGGAAAAAAGAACTGTTTATTCTGCATACAAGAATGTAACCCCACATCTTTCACCTTCCTCAAGAGAACATATCACTGGGACTACCTCAGTTCCAGGAAGCCATACTTTGAGATCACCTATCCTAATATGTTCTTGAACTCAAGTGCACTGTTCTGCAATTGGGTCAGGTCCCTAAGAAGTATTACTTACCTGTATTTGTAGCCCTCACATATTTGTGAAAAATAATATCCACAGTTGGAATATATTTGCTACATTTAGCCTATATCTGGGACTAAACTATAGCAGTTACTCTGACACCCAATGACTGCTTTGCAGTGGAGAAGGGGAAGCAGAAAAAGTTCCACAGGCTGAAATGGATACAGACTTAACAAAATAACCAAATCAATACCGATGCCAGTACAAGATAAAGCCAGTCATACTCAGCCCAGCGAAAAGACAGCAGTCCTCATATCCAAGAAGACAGTCCTCCAGAGCAGAAAGGGGATGAAGGTAGGAGCCCAAGCAAGAAAGCCCCACCTCTTCAGCAAACGTCCTCCTTTATGCTGAGTGTGATGCTTGGGCTGGGATCTACCTGTGAGCCAATTGAAGTCAGCTGTCCTAGCAGACTCACAGCTGCTAATGGCCTGCAGCCCATGGCTGGCCTTGCTTCTGTCCCAGCAAAACCATCACACATACTTACATGGGTACTTAGAATGTTTAACCTCCATTGCCATCATTAGAGTTTTACTGAAAACAAGGACCTGTTTACCCCAGAACAAGTTCTGAACTCATCATCATGTCTTGTCTTCCTGTTGCATAAAGGATTTCTTCAGAGTCTGTTAGCTGCTGGCTTCCAGTTGAGCCTATACTGTCACAGAAAGGCACTCCAAAAGTACCTCTAAAGATCAAAGACTAACCCATGACAGGCAGGAAGCAAGAGAACTTGATGTGAGCACCAGAGGTCTATGCCAGTTGTCAGTTACATGGGAATGAGTTTTGGCTTAAATTTCTGCTAGCTACATGAGAAAGTTAGGCTTCAAGGTGATTTAAACCTAACTAGAATGAGATGTAGCTACAACATGTTTTATTATTTCAATTCTCATACCTCTCTCCAGCAAGTCATGGATTTATTTTCATAACTTTAACATTTTAGTATAATAACATATTTATTTTTTACTGGAAGCAAAGATGGGTTTCAGGACAGCAGACAAATCTTGAGCAGCCAACTCCTCAGTATGTGGCAAATCCTTCAGTGTATGTCAGTCTATTGCTACAGTCCCAACCACCCTGAATGTCTCCTTCAGCTGGCAAGCTGCAATCTGCTTTCCGGAAAAAACAGAGTCCAAGTAGGAGATTAGGTGGCCCACTTTCAAAACCTACTCAGCAAGCATCAGTGTAGTAAGGAGATGGCATGAGATTCAAGAGACCTCCTTAGATTTATGGCAATCCTGTAATCCAGCAGGCATTAAAGAACTCTTATGCAATCCCAGTTCTTCAATGGCAATTCAGGATTCATGAATTCATGAAGTGGGAAAAAGACAGAGAAAGAAGAGAGAAAACATTCCTAGCTTAGTGATTATGCATTCACTTGGCAGAGGAAGATGTGAGTTCCCACTCCAAGGACTGTTTATGCATTTTAACCAATGACAGTTTCAAAGAAAAATTCAAGTACAGACACAAATTACATCTGGTCACTTCTACAGGTATTTATCACTGAGAGTTGTCATGTGCCTTAGCTGTCAAACAGTACACCGACACCACCTCCCTCCAGGTTCTTTTCCAAGTTTATTCCTTTGGCATTCAAGAAGACAAACCATCAAGGATGCTCCAGCATGCAGAAAAATCTTGCTAACTCTGTTCAAACAGAGCAATTAACAGAATTCATCAGTTTCAACTGAATAAGATCAAAGAAGTCTCCCATCAATTGACTGCTTAGAACAACTCAAGGAAGATTAATTTCTGTCCATGTTCTCTTGATGCCAATAGGCAGTTGATGACAGAAAAGTAGAAAGAAAGCTTTTTTATCATCAATCACTTTCATTAGTACTTGAATACCCATTGTGTAACAAGGATTCACACATTCCTCTCTTTTTAAGACAAGAAAGCAACCTGTCAGTAACTGCTGAACTACTAACCATTCAAAATGACCACTTAGGAAAAAACCTACACACCAGAGCTGCTGCGCAGAATATTTAACAGAAAGATATATGGGCAATTTTAGATAAGTCTGTATCTGCATCATCTACACATACTGCATTTATACATTAGCTACAAGCTCTAATTTTTACTATTTTTTCATTAGTAATTAGCATTTTGTAATAATGAAATGAATAGCAGTAACTGACTGAACTTTGTACACCCCTAATGCAAGACAGAGCTATCCCTTCACTGGACAGGCCACTGGTACTGAAGTGTGTGACTTTCTGACCTGCAACATAGAAACTCTATCTTGCTGTGTTCCTTAAGGATCCTCACTAGAGACCTACAAGACACTACAGTGGTAAAGTCTATAACTTTATGTTCCCTAGACTCGTATTCATTCAATGCTACAGAATGTTTAATGTTGAGCTAGAGGCTAGAGGTCACCGCTTTATGAAAGGGACTGAGTGATCTAGCTGCCTGCAATCACAGAGTGCAAGGAGTCCCAGTCTTTCTTCTAGTCCAGATTTACATCTTGCCAGTTGCTGCGTGTGGTACTGTGTATGGATGTGATTTCACGGACTTAGATTGCAATACCCTAAGCAAAGACAGCTAAGATTTGGTCATTATCTCTTGTCATTTCAACAGAGGGATTCAAGAGGCACTGTGCTCTGCACTGATACACCTAGTTTTAAACAGCAGATGCAGTCTAAAGTTAGAGCCTGGGTTCCGTATATAACACACTGGGAAAAGTAGTCATCCACAAACTCACAACAGTCCTCCAGGAACTGTCATCAACCAGCCACTGAGCAACACTGCAGAAAAAGAATCCCTGTCAATCTCTGGGATCCAGGTCCCTTAAAGGAGGAAATTCCAGATGCTGTTTGGGTGGACTTTTAAAAGTACTTCTCAGGGACAAAGTGGGAAGGGAAAGAACAAAGAGCTCAAAGGCATCACTAAGTGCAACTCAGTAGTCAAAGCATCCACCCAGGAGACAGGAGAGGAGATAGGGGCTCACATCTACCTCCCTAGGAATACTCTAACCAGAAAAACATTGGGTGGAGTATTCTTAATCCTGAAATATTTAGCTGCTTATGATTTCAGCAATAAAGCATTTACTATTGGCACCCATGTCCCAACAGGCCAACACTGAACACTTTTATTCCATTTTTATGCATACCTTACTCAGGCAAATTCCCATCAACTTCAAAGGAACTCTAAAAACTTAGAAGCATTCAATTCTCACATTATCTATGGCTGTGTCTTTATTTATGTTCTCATGCACGACCTGGCATGCCTCAGGGTCCTGCTCCACAAACTTTCAGACCAACGCCCGGCTACAACATGCCATGGCTCATGTTCAGGATCTGGGATTGAGCTTTCCTTGGCATGGCAACTGGGCGTGAGAATATGGGGACAAGGGATCACTGCATGCCTGGGTATTGCCCCGGTACATCAGTGGCATACATCTAGTTATGAACCCAGAGAAATGGGAAGGAGTCTCACAAGCCATGACACAGAACTACCCTATCTGCTTAAAAAGTTTCCATGGGCATTCCGTAGAATGCAGAGCTCAGATAATACTAACTGCAGGAAAGCACAAAAGGCAAACACTAAAAAACAAGTATACCTGAAAAAAAAAAAAAACAACCCAAAAAAACACCACCCAAGCATGTGCAGTTTGGCTTTGGATTAAGAGGAACTATGGTAGAAACCACCTTACTCGCCATATCTGAAAATAGCCTATAAATTAAGCCAAAACACAATCACCTTTTAATTCAGAATGTAAGCCATGCCACTTATTCAAAGTCCTGTAGTCCTAACCATACATTCTCTCTCTGGACTGCTGAGTCTTGCTGAGGAAGATGTGTGCATTATTCTCATTAAAATGGCATAGGTATGCTAAATATTGTGAAGCACTCTTTGTTTCATTAAAGTGGAAAAGTGCATTTTTAGCACAGGGGCCCAAAAAAACAGTGACTTGATGACATTACAGAGGAAGTTCACTGTGGACAAGGAATTTTTAACAAGTGGCAGTTTAGCTTATTGTGTACTCAGCTGCAAATATGCAGAGAGAACTGGGCCATTTTTCTCCATTGCAATGGACATTTGTTTCTAAAATCTGCAGAATGTATAGAAACATAGAATGGTAAGGTTGGAAAGGACCTCAAGGATCATCCAGTTCCAACTCCCTGCCATAGGCAGGGACACCTCCCACTAGTACAGGGCACTCAAGGCCTTCTCCAACCTGGCCTTGAACACCTCCAGGGAGGGAGCAGCCACAACCTCCCTGGGCAACCTGTGCCAGTGTCTCACCACCCTCACTGTAAAGAATTTCATCCTAACNTTCCTGTGCTGGGAGTTCCAGAAATGCACACAGGACTCCAGATGGGGTCTGAGGAGAGCAGAGTAAAGGGGCAGAATCCCCTCCCTTGCCCTGCTGCCCACACTGCTCTTGCTGCAGCCCAGGACTCGGTTGCTGTCTGGGCTGCATGCGCACACTGCAGGCTCATGTTGAGCTTTTCATCAACCCAGAGGTCATGGGTAGAAAGTTTCTTTAGCATGCACATATGTTCAACTTCTGATCTTTGTTCTATGTTTTTCTTAGTGTGCTCTTAAAAACTGCAATGACCCTTTCAATTTTCTGTTTTTCTTTTCTTTGCTGTCTATGTTTTTATTTATTTGTTTGTTGCTTCTTTCCATCTGTTTTTCTTTCTCCAAGTGCATCTGGCCTGCTGGTTTATACATTCTCCTTGTCAGATGAAGTGCCACATGCATTTCCAGCTTCTGCCTCCCTTAGGAATCACTAAAAATTCTGTTTTCCAGAGACTGCTTTGCAATTATATCTTGTATACAGCTATTACAGAAGTGAGTTTATCACTGCACAATCTGGGCTTTTTTGTATGTATTCAAACTTACATAAGATTTGATACTGACCTGGGTATCAATATCCAATTTATAAGCAACAACAATTCGATCCATGTTCAAGGGGGAATTTCAGTCTTCTGAAATAGCTCTCTATTGGAGCAATTTCCACAGAATTATCTTCTTCACTGTGCAGAACACTTAATTTTCTTTGAGGTACAGCTTCCACACAGCTTTGTTTCTTACCAAAATTGTAGCTCTGTCAAAGGCCAGTCATTGTTTAGTTTGCTTTCTTTTCTTTTGCCTTCACATTACTTTTTGTAAGTTCACTACACATGAGAATTTTACTGTTGGAGGTTTTTTTTCTTTGCCATCCACTTTTTTTTCAAGTAAGATTTGCTTTTCAGCCCCATCTACTGTGCCATCACCTCTTTTCTTTCTAAAACTTCTGTTCTCATCCAAGAGAGTTCTGCAGCCTGGCAGTCTAACACAGCTGCTTCTACACTTAAGTTAGAATCTCATATGGTGTTTCAGTTTTGGTCTTTATTACAATCTGATCTTAAAATTAGTATCTCATAAACAGGGAGGGGGGAAAACCCACCATATTTTTTCTTTTAGAGATATTAAATAACTTTCTACTTTGGATATCCTCTCAGATATCTGAAATCTTTCCACCTTTTCAGATGTTTTTTTTTTCCTTAACACAAAACAGTAATTAGATTGCTCTTCTTGTTGAGAGGCATCCCTGCCCATGCAGGGATGTTAGAATAGATAATCTCTTTAGTCCTTTCCAGCCTAAGCCATTCTATGATTCTGAGTCTTCAACCGCAGGTTATTAAATAATGTGGGGTGTAAAAGCTAGCTTTTACCCACCTTTCTCTTTAGAAACTTCTTTTTGAAGAGACAAAATTCTCCTTTACTTCCTCTGCCTGATACATTTCACAAGAACCATAGGTGCAATAGCTGTAGTGCTTTGCGGCTGTTCCAGGTCCTTCGTCCCTCACATTTTCTTTGACTTTTCTGATACTGGACGCATGTTTCTTTCTCTGTTTCTTCTTCAGATATCATAGAATGCTCTCGGTGGTAACTAATACAAGTGCCCAGGTTGGATCTCATCCTAGAATCAAGCAGGTTGGAAGAGACCTCCAAGCTCATCCGGTCCAACCTATCAGCCAGCCCTAGCCAATCAATCAACTAAGTGCCCCATCCAGGCTTGTCTTGAACACCTCCAGGGCCAGCGACTCCACCACCTCCCTGGGCAGCCCATTCCAATGCCAATCACACTCTCTGTCAAGAACTTCCTCCTAACATCCAGCCTAGACCTCCCCTGGCACAGCTTCAGACTGTGTCCCTTTGTTCTGTTGCTGGTTGCCTGGCAGAAGAGACCAACCCCACCTGGCTACAACTGTAGAGAGCAATGAGTTCTGCCCTGAGCCTACTCTTCTCCAGGCTGCACCCCCCCAGCTCCCTCAGCCTCTCCTCACAGGGATGTGCTCCAAGCCCCTCACTAGCTTCATCACCCTTCTCTGGACATGTTCCAGTATCTCAACATCTCTCTTGAACCAAGATTCTTTTAACTGTGATGAATCTTTCTGCAAGTAAGCGGTAAACAGACAAATTTGTTAGTTATTTGCAACACTGGAGTTTGTGAGGGAGGGGAAGCTGATGTCTTTCTTCTTCCTCTTGCTATTGATTTGTTCTGGTTCAAAGTAATATGTTGCATACACATCTAGCTAGGACTATTTGAGGCCAAGTTATCATTAAACTCTTCCCTCAGTCTGAACTTAAAAGAAGTTTCATGGCCATAGGAAGGAGATTCTTAGGAGCCACAATTCTACTCTAAGTGAGTGGGGAGAGGTACCACTTCTTGAAAGGAACCCAAAGTGACCAGCTCCTGAGTAGAAAGCCATCAAACACCACACACTTGGGATACCGATTCTTTAAGACCCACCTACAAACAGCACTACTCATGTGGATCAGTCAGTTTTGGTTCCTAATCATGGTGTGTCCTGATCCTGTATCACTGTGTGAATACAAAGGAGTGATGCATAATAAACTTGACACTTCTAGTCTGTTTTAACTAAATTTATTACAAGTCCTGTTAAATCCACCATCTTGTTTAGACTGATTACTTTTTCTAGTGTCAACAACACATAAGAGATGAGGTTTCGCCAGCAAATGCTACCAAAGTGCTGCATGCCAGCCAACAAGCCCTGGTGAAACAGTGGCAAAATGCATTTAGCTCTGGCCATCAGTGATTCACAAAACTTAACCCAAAGAGAAGCAGAAAAGACTTCTAGATGGATTATGTCAGAGCAAACAGGAGGAGCTCAGCTTGCTTATTCTGGCAAAACAAAGACACAGATTGCTGTGTGTAGATCAATCAGAAAGGCACTTTTGAGCTAATGGACCATGTTGGCACAAACCCCAAACCATTCTGTGAATAAATTTTGGCTGGAGATCACAAAAAGCATGAGAAGATCCAGCTTCTGGAACAAAATCTTAATAAGCAGTATGAGAACAAAACCCTAACATTTTAAAACAGAGGATGGTCAGTTTATAAAAAAGATTTATCTGACATGCTGCCTGCAAAAACAGATTGGTCTCAGAGGCTCCGTGGAGAGATGGTCAGTCTTCCTGACCCCACAAGCCACATTCTCTTTTCTTCACAGAGCCACATAGACTTTAGAGAGCTGTGGGGAGAGTGGATAGCTCAGCATGTTCCAGATCTTTTAGTGCTCCCTTGTGGATTTGGGCTGGATGACCTCTGCATCCTGGATGAAATCACGTCAATTGGCTCATGTCCCCCAGCAGACTCCAAACCAATGTAGCCCACTGCCACACGAGTGCTGTAACCCCAGCGTGGCAGTTCACTTGGTGTGCAGCTCAAAAAAACTGACACCCTCATCCCAAGCCCTTTCAGTCACACACACTGAGATGCATACATTGAATATTCTTCCAACCCACAACTCCCAGGTACCAGGCTGTCCCTTCTATCTGGCTGTCTCCAGACTATGGAGAAGAAAAACCATCTGGAAGAATGTCTTGTGGATTAAGATTTTTTTTCCTTTTAAAGAACTTGTTCTCTGATCTGTATTTTTAGCAACAGTAGCACTAAGAACCATAGTGAAAATTGAACATGTTGGTGCTAAGTTATCATCACCAGGGTGAAACACTGTATTGGTAACTTGAGAAGATTTGAGATTTAAGAGGCAATAACAGTGTCCTGGACTGCATGTTCTACCAAAGCCAAAATACTCACAGCAAGTGTCAAAGCCAAGGATATGTGCCATTTATTAATAGAAGATGAAGCTATTGCTGAGTTAAGAAGCTGCCTCAAGTTACTAATGTAATTAAAATTCAGGATGAAATACTAAGATGAATGAAAAAAAATAAATCACGAGCGGTCAAAGTGCCAAATAAATGAATTAAAGACAGTTTTAAAAAGCAGTTGAAACATCCTTTTTCTGTTTTCTTCTACTTCTTCATAACACTAACCTTTTTTCACCCTTTCTAATGCAATCCTTACACTATTCTCTGGTATTTGCATAGGTTAGCAAGGTTACTTTGCCTTACAATATACTTCTGTTTATAATACATGTTCAGAAATTGCAAAAGAGGCTTTGCTTGTCCATGTGAAACAAGAAAAGAAATGTCATAGTGAAGAGGAAGGCAATCTTTTTGGGGAGATGGTCACAGGGAACAAAATGTGTAGGAAAATTAATCAGAAGAGTGGGCATGGGCTCACTGTGGGCTGTTCAGTTATCTAAAGGTTTTCTTTTTAGGATTTTTCCATCTCCATTTTCTCTGCTGTTAAGAAAAATACCTTCTTCTGGGTCAATGAAAACCTTTTCTTGTTTCATTTAAGGACTGTCAGAGGCTGATATGTCTTATTTACTGCTGAGGAGGATCTAAGAAGCCAGGCAACTGCTGAAGCTAAACTAAAATGGAAGCATGTACGCTGACTGCACAGATAGAGAGAAGCTGGATGTTCCCATAGATGTGAGTGCCCTCTTCCACATACTGTGAGAATGGAAACTTAAAAAACCACGAAAGTGGGTTTTGCTGCCTTAAAATAAATAAGATACCATCACATATCCCACAGAAGCTACTAAACTGTGGTTAGCATCCCAGGATCCTCTTCAGCCTGGAGAAGAGGCTTCCAGGAGACCTTATAGCAGCCTTCCAGTACCTGAAGGGGTTCTACAGGAAGGCTGGGGAGGCATTATTGACAAGGTCTTGTAATGACAGGATGAAGGGCAATGGGTTTAAACTGGCAGAGGGGAGATTGAAACTGGATGTTAGGAGGAAGTTGTTTGCAGTGAGGGTGGTGAAACACTGGCAGAGGTTGTGCAGGGAGGTTGTGGCTGCGCCCTCCCTGGAGGTGTTCAAGGCTAGGTTGGATGAGGCCTTGAATGACCTGTACTTGAATGACCTTGAATGACACCCCCCCCACCCTGTGGCAGGGGGTTGGAACTAGATGATCCTTGAGGTCCCTTCCAACGCTGCTCTTGCTGCAGCCCAGGACTCAGTTACTGCCTGGGTTGCACTCACACTGCAGCCTCACATTGAGCTTTTCATCACCCCAGACCCCCAGGGCCTTTTCTTCAGGGATGCTCTCCAGCCATTCCCCACCCAGCCTGGAGTTGTGCTTGGGATTGTGCCTACCCAGGTGCAAGACCTTACACTTGGCCTTCTTGAATTTCATGAGGTTGGCCTGGGCCCACCTGCATGGTAGGGCACTATGCAGTGTTGATAATCTCAGTTCCCATAAGTTATGGGAAACAAAGATCTGACGCACATTTTAATGCTAGTTTAAAATGAAAAGAGCACAGTGGTGAATGGATCAGTGAATGCATTTTGGAGAAGCTGACAAAGTTTCCAGACAAATGCCTACCTATTTGGAGAAATTTGAAAGGATAGTTGGGAATTCAGTGAAGAAGACAACAAACTTGCCCCTGTTCATAACTCTTCAGACTACCATTCGGTGCTGTCTACTCCAGAACCAGTGATTTGCCATCTAGAGATCAGTCATAAAGGCTGCCTTACAGCACCCTCTCAAGTCATACAGCTGGAGGCATCCACAGTGCTGCCCTCACTGTCTGTTACATGTTGGTCTTCCCGTGGTTTTTGTGCTTTTGTGAAGAAGCTCTTCTCCATCCACAGCTAAAACCAAGATTTCTGCAGTGCTTGTTATTTTTTACTTGAAATCCTAAATATTGTTACAAAGCCCATGTATTTCCTGCATAGAGCTGCATTTTTCTTTCCTGTCATTACCTCTCTGCTGAGAGAAATTTTATATCCACCAGCTTTCGATTTGATTTTTTTAAGCCAACCTGCTCCACATATTTCCATTTGTGTTAAGTGTGTTTGCATTGTGAAGATGTTCTCCTCCTTCCACAAGTGCTCAGTTCTCTATGGAAGCTTCTATAATGTAGAGAAAACTTCTACACAGAATTTAGTTCCTCATCTGTGTGCCTTCTTTTTGCCATGCAAGAGCAGTCTGGATGAATTCTTCATTATGGTGTTCCCTACTGCCAGACACTTACCTCAGTCAAATAGAAACTCGAAGTAGATTCTTGAATATAAGCATCCCAGCCTCCTTACAGTCTGTATGAGGATAGGATTAATGGAATTAAGCACATAAATGACCAAAAATTTATATTTTGCAAGGCAAAAAACATACAGTTTGTTCTCTCTGAGGATTTTACTTGTGCTAGAACATTTTTTTCCTTATCTTCATAAAGCCATTGCTGTCACATTAGATGATAATTGCCACAGAATCAAAATTAACTCCAAGCAGCACATGTAAGGAACAAGGGAAGTTGTAGCATGCAGCATCTCCTGAGTGTCTTGCCTCTGCATGTTTGCTGATGGCAGAGCTGAGCTACATCAGCAGAACTCTTTAGTAAGACCCTTCCCTGCCTTTTTCTTGCAATTCATCAGAAATTGCATTCCAGAGGTGATCAAATCCATGCAGCAATGACTCATAGATGAGGAGGGTTTTACTTTGTCTCCTACTGTTTATTCTTTATGTGAGTTTTCTGTATTACAGAAAAAGTATGATGGTGCCTGTTATTTCTGCATATAACAGGCATTATACAACTCCACATTTCAGTCACAGACCAGGTTATTTCTGCAGCTGTGTTTTTTGTACTCTTCTTGATCAATGGTTTGCAAAAAGACTTTACAATAATTGCAATAACATTCGAAAGTAGGTAATGTCTCGTTGAAGCACCACAGCAGTCTTAAAAAAGGGCATCACTAAAACTTTAGCAACCTTTTTCTACACGAAGTGGTAGTGGATGTCATTTCAGTATTTGATTTGGTTCTTTGCAGTGCCAAGGTTATACTGGAGGTATAACCTTTTAAAAAAATAAGCACTTTGCTAGTTCGTTGTGATTTTCAAACTGTTGCACTAAGCTCCAATGTCCAATTGGAACAGGATGCCCAGGGAGGTTGTGGTTGTTCCATCCCTGGAGGTGTTCAAGGCCAGGTTGGACAAGGACTTGAGCGACCTGTTCTAGTGGGAGGTGTCCTTGCCTATGGCAGGGGGTTGGAACTGGATGATCTTTGGGGTCTCTTTCAACCTTACCATTCTATGATTCTATGAATTTCTGCCTGCCTGGACTTCTTTGGAAGCAAATGCTTATTTGTGTGAGAGATCAGACTACATATATGAGGCTCAGACAGCAATATGTGCACATTACAGACTGACCCTGCTGATCTGCTTCCTTTTCTATAGAGAAGTTCGACAGAAGCAGTTTGGGCAGCACAACAGTCAGATGCTGTCTCATTTGAATGTGTAATGAGGTGTTCAAGACTTTTATGTTTATAGATGGAGATATATAATAATAGAATGGTAAGGTTGGAAGGGACCTCAAGGATCATCCAATTCCAACCCCCTGTCATAGGCAGGGACACCTCCCACTAGTACAGCTCACTCAAGGCCTCCTCCAATCTGGCCTTGAACACCTCCAGGAAGGAGCAGCCACAACCTCCCTGGGCAACCTGTGCCAGTGCGTCACCACCCTCACTGCAAACAACTTCCTGTTAACATCCAGTCTAAATCTTCCGTCTGCCAGTTTAAACCCATTGCCCCTTGTCCTGTCTGTGTGACAGGTCACCTGCATGACCTGTGGTGTGGTCTCAGCATTCCTCCTGCCATTTCTATTACAGTGGCAACATCTCTCAATCCATCCTTGTCAACCAAGGAGTGGGGGCAAAATGAGATTTTGAGGGGATCCTGCAGCAGCCTCTTTGAAGGTAAAGTCACAAGTCTCAGAAAATGGAGCATGGTGTCAGCACATTCTTTAACCTTCTACTGTCTTTCTTGTGTGTACCTAAGTGCACTCAATGTTCTAAGTTGTTTCACGAGCGAGTACGAAGCAAATGGTAGGTGGGAAAACTGAAAGATCTATTTGAGTGAATAATGGCAATATTAGCAAGATAAAGTCATTATGTAGGAGTGTCTCCCACTGAGGAGTTTTTGTTTTGTACATGTGTTTCTATGAAGAGTGGGAAAAAATAGAAGAGGTATTAAATGCAGCAGAGAAAATCCACTGAACTGCCCTTACCTCAACCAAACAAGAACACAGTGCACATCTAAAGGTGAGTCAATGGGAATTCTGCCTTAGTGCTTCATTTCTGGGCTTCCTTAATTACAATGCTCTTTATTTTATAAATTATACTACAATCCATAAGCTGTTTGTCTCTGATCATATAAAGGTATGTGGTTTTGCCGGCTTGCAAGAGATATGACCTTTCACTTGCCTTTCTCTGTTACCTGCCAATACATTTTTAGACAGTGACACATTGCTGGTTTGGAACACGATGGAAATGAAAACAGAACAACAACAAAACAGCAGGAATTTCTCAGTTACATAAAGGATAATAAAACAGGAGACCCTGTGATTACTGTGCAACTCGATGAGTCTTCAAATGATCACTTCAGCAACCACCTCTCCATCATTCAAGTGACAAAAAAGAATTTGTTCTGGGTTTAACGGACATTCAGTTTAGAATGTGATACAGAACACATTATTCCAAATCTTCGAGGGTGAGAACAAGTCAAAAAAAGTTTTCTCCTAAATAATCTATGCATAACATTTTTAGTACAAACACATGAAGTGAAAATATATTTTTTCAGCATTGGTGCAAGGTTTGATCCATATTAAATCCAGGAATAAGCATCATATTTTGGCTTAGAACATAGACTTCTTCCAGTTGTCAATCAATTTTGAATAGATTGCCATGCCTTTATAGAATCCCACTGATTTTATACACAGAGATTTACATATTTATCAGGTAGGCAGAAAAAGTAAGGTTATAAGTTTCCTTAAATTGCTTCCTAGCTGATTTATCTGTTTGCAATATATTGTTCCAGTACAACACATCTTTAAAACTGTTGATTCCTTTTGTGGACGAAGTGTTATTTTTATCTGTGCTTCTCTTCCCACCACATATAAGTAAAAGGCATTAATTAGAATGTAAATAAAATAGTAAAAAATATTCAAAAATAAAAAATAAAGTAAAAAGTAAAAAAAATAAAGTAACTAAAATAGTTCCCTCATTAAGTTCATGTATTTTAAATAATTTGATTTTGTCACCAAGCTTTTAAATAAGTAGATGTTCTAACTTGTAGAGAGTCTAAGACCAAGGTTAAAGAAATAATCCACATCAAAAGAGACATGAAGATATATTTGGGGCTTTAAAATTGTTTATATGTTGATTCAAATATAAAAAAAAGGTAAAGGCTAGTTTTGTTACATGCAAGCAGCAGCAGGCATTCTTCATCTAACACGAGTCAGGTTAATATTTAACTAAGTAAAATGGCATATACTGGTCTCCCCAAACATCAAATGGAGTAAGACACTGTAGATAACACTATCAGCCTTTCACTTGACCCATTGTCATGGTTGGCCTAAGCAGG
>VWYK01117015.1:0-13916 GCA_013399775.1 Semnornis frantzii | reverse complement strand
CACAGCAGGATCACTCAGAGTAGGTCCCAGAGGAATGTATCCAGGCAAGCTGCACGTGGAATACAGTGTGCTGTTGTGGAGCCCCAGCATAAGAAGGACATGGAACTGTTGGAGCGAGTCCAGAGGAGGCCAAGAAGATACTCATGGGGCTGGAACAGGTCTGCTGTGAGAACAGGCTGTGAGAGTTGGGGCTTTTCAGCCTGGAGAAGAGAAGGCTTTGAGGAGACCTTATAGTAGCCTCCCAGTATCTGAAGGGGGCCTACAAGAAGGCTGGGGGGGGCCTATTGACAAGGTCTTGTAATGACAGGATGAGGAGTAAAAGGTTTAAACTGGCACAGGGGATCTTGAAAGTAGATGTTAGGAAAAAGTTGTTTGCAGTGAAGGTGGTGAGACACTGGCACAGATGGCCCAGGGATGTTGTGGATGCTCCCTCCCTCCCTGTGGTGGTGTTCAAAGCTAGGTTGGATGAGGCCTCGAGTGACCTGTTCTAATGGGATGTGTCCCTGCCTATGGCGGGGTTGGAACTAGACGATCTTTGAGGTCCCCTCTAACCTAAACCATTCTATGATTCTATATGTATCACTAGTGTAGTTAATCCTTTTAAAAAATAATTCTATCTTAGGTCAAGTTATTTTGCAGGCTTTCTGTGTGCTCCTGCAGAGGAGATGGTCTGCTGCTCTTTTTTCCTAAATTCGTAGAGTGGTTTGAGTTGCAAGGCACCCTAAAGATCATCTACTTCCAACATTCCTGCCATGGGCAACAACACCTTCCACTAGACCTGGTTCCTCAAGGTCTCGTTCAACCTGGCCTTGAACACTTGCAGGGAGGGGATATCTATGATCTCCCTGGATAACCTGTTCCAGTGCCTTGTCTTATCCTTTTACTGTAAAGAATTTCATCCTAATATCTAGCCCAAATCTTCCCTCTTCCAGCTTCAATCCATTTCCTCTCATCCTGCCACTACAAGCCCTTGTAAAAAGTCCCTTCCCTTCTCTCCTGTAGCCCCCTTCAGGTACTGGAGGGCTGCTATCATGTCTCCTGAGAGCCTTCTCTTTTTTAGGCTCAATAGCCCAAACTCTTGCAGCCGGTTCTCACAAGGGGAGGTGCTTCAACACTGTTAATCTTTGTGGCCCTTGTGTGGGCCTGCCTGCTTATAGCTTACCATTCAGTGAGGACATTTCTGGAGATGTTTGTCAATGTACAACAAGAAATCATTAAAGATTTTCAGGTGTGCTGACCTTCTTTCTCATTTCCAGCCACCAGTTTGGAGAGGTGGTGACACTGGATGGAGTGGTGGCACTGGATACACCGTGTTTGTGAATATGATGATGGACGTGCTGCCAGTCGGTTGGACATAGGTCCACTCTGCCGAAGATTTAGTTGAGATTCATTCCCTCCTCTTTCTGTCTCTACTAAAAAAGCAGAATACTAAGAAATAACTGGTTTTAGATGAAACCAGTATCTAGTCTTATTCCCCTTACCTGTAGGTTGTGTTTATATGTGGGGTGAGGGAATTCCACTTTCTTGTTACTTGAAATCAGGGTAAAACTGCTGCCAGCTGCTCTTATGGCGGAATGAGTGGACAGCAAAGAATTTGGGTGGGCTGGGATATTCCAGTGGCTGGCCCTGTTGCTGCTGAGAAAGCAGCCTCTGTTTGATCTTGGCTCCTCTGAGACCTGAGAGATTTGTTGCCTTTAGCTGCTGCTTTCATTGTGAGTGCAGAGTGCAGGAACGAGTTTTTGTTCTCAAAACAGAGAAGAATGAAAAGTGTGTGTAAGGAGGCAGGGGAAAGACCAAGGCCAAGTGCAGTTTCAACCATTGGGAAGGATAAAACTGAAAACTTGAGGAGCAACTTGCAAAGCTTGCCTTTTTTTTTTTTNNCTTGAAAAATATTTGTTTTTTTTTTTTTTTTTTTTTTGTTAGACAAAAATTGCTTAGGCCACATTCATGTGGGGGTAGATTGTGGAGCTTCTCAAATGTAGCTCTTATCAGTCTATGGTAAACATAAGGGCAGTTTTGATAACCCTAAGTCTCTGAAACTCAAATCTCAAGGCAGTGGGAGTGCCACACAGTAGGGATTAGGTGTGGGTTTTGACTTGATAGGGTAGGAAAGGAGCCTTCCTGTTAAGATAAACTGGTGCAACATAAAGTGAGGCTTGGAGGTGTGTTAAGGAAGAATTTGAATCTGGGTTATAAGTGAATTGTAATGAGGCCGATGTAAAATTGTTAAGTCTTTTATTAAATGTATATAAAGAAAATTTCCTCCAACTTATTTGCAGTTAACGCACACAAAGTCTGTTATGTGGTTGGTAGAATTATTTTGCAGAATGTATATATAGAGCCAGATTACATCAAAATGGTTTTAGAAAATGTAAACAACTGGAGAGTCCTGCAGCACAAACTGCCGCTTAAAGATTAAACAGAAACTTTCACAAACTTCAGGAAAGAGAGTTAGTTTACTCACTGGTCTGAGTCTCAATATTTGTAATCCCAAAGTATATGTAGAAGCTTAAATGAGGAAAAATAGTCCTAGCCATGTGGTGGTCTTCCGTGTGGTGATGGTGCACATGGTTGTGCTGCTTGCGTAGCCCCAATGGAGCACCTTGTCTGAGAAGATCCACGGACGCGAGGCAAAGCCTCCGTGGCTCTCAGGAGGCCATAGGAGCGGTCAGCCAGCTGGGCAAAGCAGGATCCAGGTTCAGATCGGTTGCTGTGTATAGCAAAGGAGTCTGCCCTCGGGCTGCAGCGGCAGGCTGGCAGGTGCCGGTGTCGCAGCTCATCGCTAGGCAGTCACCTAGACTCGAACAAAGTCAAACAGACTCGGGCTGGGCCGAGCTCAGGCGGGCAGCTGTATGCCAGCGCTGAGCAAGCCGTTTCAGTCCCCTGGCTCAGCGCAGAAGATAGGCAAGGTCAACTCTACCGTCGGTGGGGTAGGCAAGTGCGCAGCTAGGTGCGGTGCAAAGCAATGCAAACAGCAGACAAAACAAAGGCAGCAGCAGCAGCAAACAAACAGGCTGGCGAGGTTTATAAGCATTTTGACAAGCGTCTTTGACCAGTAGCAACAGATAAAAATACCCCTGGAACTAATCCTAGGTTATTGCACCAAAAAAGGGAGATGCCTGGCATCCATGACCTATATTTACCAACACCAAAGCAGGGTGCAGAATAAGGCCAAATATGGTGTCTCTGTGGTAGACTGAGAGGCACCAAGGCTTTCGTCTGCTTTCCTGCTTCTTCCACCCGGTAAGAAAGGGGGGGAGTGGGGAGGGGCAAGATGAGTATTCAGGTAGGCATTTAGGACATGTCATGGGTATGTATTTTAATTTGGACCTTCCACACAAGGTGCTGCCTGCTGTCCTCCAACTTGAAGGCCCAATGGAGGTGGATGGATTACTGTGCAAGTACGAGCTCCATCTTGGAAAGGTGCTAGAGAGATTAGGAAGAAACTCTTTTAATATGAGAGTGGTGGAGTATTGGAGGTGGTGGAGGCCCCATCCCTGGAGACATTCAGGGTCAAGCTTTGGGTCTCTGAGCAGCCTGATGTAGTAAATGTCTCTGCTGCTGGCAGCGTTTTGAACTATGTGACCTTTAAAGTTCCCTTCCAACCCAATGCATTTTATGATCTGTCCCTTCATGCCCAGTGGAATACAGCACCTCAGGTTTTGCCTTGTTGATACACTTCTGAAAATCCCTTATCCTCAGTGTAGACATAGAGTCACTAGCAGTAAAATTATTCTGAAAAACTCTGATGCTGTTTTCAGTTTCCTCTGTTCCTCCATAGGGCTTTTGCCAGTTAGTCTCCACTTCGCTACCTATTTCCTCCAAAGGGGATTGCTTGAATTATGTGGTTTGTTTTATATTATTAAGCATCTCAAACTGCTGTGTAGGCAGCTAAATTTGTCTATCTATTATTTCCCCACCAACACTTCTGCTGGACAAGAGATGGCACATCATATAGCCAGTCTGAAGCCATATGTTTCCAATCTGTTTGGCAGATTCAGGCTGTGTATGTTAGCAAGGGTTTCCCCCCATTTGTTTCTGCTGGGAACTAATTTAGGTGGCTTTTTTTCCTTCCTTTTTTTTTTTTTTTTTTTCTTTTGTGTGTGTTTGCCTGTGTGTTTTTTTCCACCCCATGCTCTACTGATTATTTTCATTAAACATTTAAGAACTTGAAAGATAGGAGAAAGAGGCTCTCAAATTAAACCAGTGCTGACCCACATGCTTAAAAGTTCTGTGGACTCTTGAGTGCAAGCTTGGAAAATACAAAGTAGTGCTCAGGTGGAACTTAACAGCTTTGGGGTGGGGATGAGTAGATATGGGTTGGGTTTAGTGCCTAGATTTTTTTTTTTTCTTTTGTGCTTTAGGTCCTGCCTATAAGGTAGACATGGTGATGTTGCAGATGACAAGAAGTTGGGAGCATGTGTCGATCTGTTAGAGGGCAGGAGGGCTCTGCGGAGGGACCTGGACAGGCTGGATAGGTGGGCACAGTCCAGCACTATGAGTTATAACAAGGCCAAGTTCCAGGTTCTGCACTTTGGCCACAACAGCCCCATGCAGCACTACAGGCTTGGGGACAGTGTGGCTGGAGAGCAACCAGGCAGAGAGGGACCTGGGGGTGCTGATCGACAGGCAACTGAACATGAGCCTGCAGTGTGCCCAGGTGGCCAAGAAGGCCAATGGCATCCTGGCCTGGATTGGGAATCCTGTGGCCAGGAGGACCAGGGAAGTCCTTCTGCCCCTGTACTCAACACTGGTTAGGCCACACCTTGAGTACTGTGTCCAGTTCTGGGCCCCTCAATTTAAGAAAGATGTTGAGGTGCTTGGGTATGTCCAAAGAAGGGCACCAAGGTTGGTGAGGGGGCTGGAGCACAGTCACCTCCTCCTTTGAGGAGCAGCTGAGGGAGCTGGGGTGGTTCAGCCTGGAGAAGAGGAAACTCAGGGGAGACCTGAAAGGAGGTTGTAGCCAGGTGAGGGTTGGTCTCTTCTCTCAGGCACCCAGTGACAGAACAAGAGGACACAGTCTCAAACTGGGCCAGGGCAGCTTTAGGCTGCGTGTTAGGAAGAAGTTCTTCACATCAAGAGTGATTGGCATTGGAATGGGCTTCCTGGGGAGGTGGTGGGGTCCCCATCTCTGGAGGCATTTAAGAGGAGGCTGGGTGAGGCACTTAGTGCCATGGTTTAGTTAATTAGAAGGGCTAGGTGACAGGTTGGACTCAACTCGGAAGTCTTTTCCAACCTGGTTAATTCTGTGATTCTATGTCTAGCCTTACTGTGAAGTATTCTGTAACTTGTGATGCTGCTGTATGGCTTCTGAGAGTCAGGATGATTCTCACACCTTCAATCACTGTGACCAAATTGAGGTTTTGGTGGTAGTGGCAGAAAAAAAAGTCTAGGAACTTGAATATTAGAAGTACTGAAAAGGCAACCTCAGTGTTTTGGTTGCTGCAAATCAGTTCTAAAGAAATTGGGGCAATCAGTTTCCAGACTTTTCTGGGACTTGTAGTAATGTGCTTCCGAAGCTTCTCAAGCTGCTGAAATCCTTCACGATTTTGCCTGTGGCTGCATTCCTCTTAGAATACTGATCTATTAAGATATTTACTGGTTGTAGTCATTGTGGTTAGTTCCTTGTTTTTCTGTTTCATGTAGCTTTTTTTTGTTCGTTTTGTTTTTCCCTTGGAAGTGCCCAGTTGCTTTGAGACCTGCAACTAAAATGCCTGTGAAATGTCTTTTGACAACTGTTGGTGCTGAGGTGAAACTTTTCTTATGTTTGAAAAATTTACATCATTCCAAGACATGGAATGTGACATGTCACAGTGAAAATAACCAGGTTCGAATAGTGGAAATCAAAGAGAAGGGGAGGTAAGAGGAAGAAGAAAACTGAGGAGGTGGAAGGGACACACAGAGAAAAAGATTGTCCTTTTCTTTCAGAGGAGATACTGACCCAGATCAACCTAATGGGAATTATTAACATATCTAAACCTTAAGTTCAGTATGTGTAGGATGTCACCTTAGTAAGTAATTCAGGAGATTCTTCTATTTCTCTCCTTGGTTTTTCTATTGGAATTTTACACCTTTATTTTGCATCTCACCAAAGTTTCTATTTGATCCAGTGTCTTGTCTGACAAGACCATAATCACAGGCTACCCACCCCTGCCTGGAAATTTTACCCAGTTGCTCCAGGGACTGGCTGGAGCTGGAGCCAGGACCATCCATGGTAGCAGTTGCTGCTGTATCTGCAACTTCAACACAGGGTTGTGAAAATGAATGAAGAAACTCCCTTTTGTGGGTGGAAGTAAAACTTTCTGATATTTGAAAATTAGCTGATAATACAGGATCACAGAATAGTTTGGGTTGGAAGGAACATAAAGGGCATCTAGTCCAACCTCTGTAGTCAACTGGACATCTCCAGCTACATCAGGTTGCTCAGAACCCTATCCAACCTGACCTGAAATGTTTCCAGAGATGGGGCATCTTTCACTACTTAAAAGGGGCCTGGAAGAAATGTGGGTACAATCTTTTAAGCAGAGCCCGTTATGACAGGACAAGGGGCGATGGATTTAAACTAAAGGAGGGAGATTGAGATGAGATATAAAGAAGACATTTTTCGAAGCAGAAGGTGGTGAGACAATAGACAGGGCTCTGAGCAATCTGATCTAGCTGAAGATGTCCATGCTCACTGCAAGGAAGTTTGACTAGACGGTCTTTAAAGGCCCTCTTCAATGCAAAAGATTCTATGACTTTTATAGACCCCCTTTAGGTACTGAAAGGCCATAATAAGGTCTCCACTGGAGCCTTCTCTTCCCCAGGCCATACAACCCCAGCTGTCTGTCTTCACAGCAGAGGTACTCCAGCCCTCAGATCACTTTTGTGACCTTTTCTGTCCCACTCCAAGAAGTCCATCTCTTTCCCGTGCTGTGGACTCCAGAGCTGGACCCATCCACTGCAGGCGAGGTCCTGCCAGAGTGGAGTGGGCAGAATGGCATTCCTTGATCCCCTGGCCACATATTAATATAAATTAATTATTGCCACGGTAAGTTTAAAATGCAAAGTATAAGAGTCTCCATCACTTCATGTGTATTCTAGGAACAGCCAACATCTGCTCAGGGCTCAAGATCCGCTTGCTAAGTTGTGAAACATACACAGAGGAGTAGCTTTTCATACAAACTTCAAACCATCAGCATCCTAGGAGGTCTTAAAATGTTAGTGACTTATTTGAATTGCAGGTCAAGGTGCTGCTTCTTGTTGCAAGGTAGTGTGTGTGTCAGGGTAACAGTTCTTATGAAACACTATACATTGAAACTGGCAAACATAGATCTGTGTGCTGCCGATTTCTACTGTTACAGCTGTTAGAACAAATCTGGGGAAACTAGACTTTATGGCTTGAAGTTTTGTTAAAAGTTTATCTTTCTGCATTGAAAAAGTACTTTTTTCTGCATTGGAAGAAGGGAGTGGGAAAGATCATCTTGGCCCCTAATCTTATGCCTCCAGGTGTTACTACCTAAGCCTAAATCTTTAGCAGTAGTGGAGCTGCTGAGGGCTTTTGTCAAGAGCCATGAGGTAGTCTTTAATCTGGTGCTGTAAATGCAGCAGAATTCTTCCATTATGTGTTTTGACTAATTCCGCATCAAATAACTTTACCTACCTTTAGCAGGCTTTTAATATGCATGTAGATGCTTTTAATACCTCCAACATTTGATAAGATTTTTAATGACTTGTTTAATAATTGATCTATAGCTTTGGGATCATTTAGACTTTTGTGAGCGATGACAGACGGACGAGAAGAACATACTTAGTTGCTTAGTTTAATCATCCCTATCTATGAACTTTGTAGGTGAAGAGCAGTGTTAATGAGTGGAACCTCTTCTGGAAAATTACCATCCTTAGCAGAAAACTGGAGAAACCTTTAATTAACCTATTAATTCAATACTTAAGTGTCCACAAAGTGTTTTCTGAGCAGTAACAGTCATTATCTCTTTTAACTGTGTGCAGTTATACGGACCATATATTTACATATATTTCCCTTTTAGCCAATGGCTTTAGTTTCTCATAGCTTGTTCCCCTCTATCCTGAAGCTTTTCCTAGTGCATTTAAGTTGTACAGCCAGTGCAATTACACTTTTGACACTTCTTAATCATTTGAAGTGAATGTTACTCCTTTAAGCTCGGGAAGAGACTCAGCACACAAAATCTTCACGGCCTGATGATCCTAAGAGGCTCTGAAAGGATCACTCTGCCCTGCCCCTTATGGTGCTCTGCTGTGACAACTCTGCTCTGTGTTTATTCACCAAGGAAAAGGTGTTGCTAACACTTTCTTTCTGAGACGTGACTGCTCTGTACTGGGGGGGTGGGGGGGGGTGGGGGGTGATGTCTCTTCTCTTCTCTGAAGAGAACTGTGCCTTAATTAGCTGGATTAGTAAAAGGCAACCTATGGATGTAAATCTGGAAAGTTTAAAAAGTAAGGAATTAATTTTTGTAACCATAGAAACGTAGAATCATTTAGATTAAAAAAGGACTTTATGATCACTGAGTCCAACCGTTAACTCATCACTGCCAAGTCTGCTGCTGAACTGCATCNCCAGAGATGTTGTGGAGTCTCCTTCTCTGGAGACTTTCAGGCCCCATCTGGATGTGTTCTTGTGTGCTCTGGCAGGGGGTTGGACTGGATGATGTTGCCTTTCGCAAGGCACGGTGACCTGGTTCAGGAACGGCTCGGCGACCCTCCTCTGGGTGCTTGGTCCATCGGCTCACTAACACCAATGTGGTGGACGGCAAATGGCGTTTATTGATAAGCAACACAGCACTTTATAGCTTGAGATTGCTGCGTCACTTCCGTCTGCTTACATCATATGTGCTACTGGCTAATAGAGGCCCCAACTTTCCGTACATCGCGATATCTTCTGGTCGCCAGACCCTGTCTACCAACACTCCACCACCTCAATGTCTTTTTTTCTAGTGAGAGGCCCAAAAGTGATCACTGCATCAGTAAAATACAGGAGAATAATGGAACTTGTCCTCTTCTAGTCTCGTTTTAAATATTGAAATGCTGTTTAGTTTTTGCTGTATCCACATCTCTAGAGATCAGTTTCCTCTGACAGGTAGTAAGGACTTCCCTTTAATGAGGAAAAACAGGTTGGAACTGCTTGTTGTTCTTCACAATATATAAAAAAATTTCTGCGGGTTTTCTAACATCCACCTAAGTGTAATAACAATATCCCTGATAATTGTGATGCTTAACTGGAAATCAGCTGTAATGCTCACATGCTTTGAAAACAAACCGACCAAAGAATCCTGATCTCCAAGTCGATGCTGGGATACCAGTTGCTTTGAGGATTAGGAACTTAATACAATTTCAGAGAGAAAACAGTGACTTTGGAATCCAAACTATGACAGTGATAGGTATTGGGTACTTCTGAACGAGAATCAAGCAAGTGCTGATTGGGATTTTCCATTTGAAAACAAGACAAAACAGCCTATTGTATGTGTTTACCCAACCTTGTAATAAAATGTTATGATACAGTGCTTTTCCTGATCATAGGAAAGTGTTTATATAGTGAAATGAATTTGATTACAATATTTGTGTGGGAGCTCTGGGTAATAGACATGTTTTTTTATTCAACAGGCAATCAGCTGTAAAGGTCAGCACAGTATCTCTTACACATTATCCAGAAACCAGACTGTGGTGGTGGAATATACTCACGACAAAGATACAGATATGTTTCAGGTAAGACTCTCTGCAGTACATGTGTTATGTTCTTGAAAAGCAAGGCTTGGAACCAGAGTTCTGCATTATATTCTTCTGGACAGTCTCTGTGTTCTGTGGAAGTTTCCAGGATTGAACCCAGTTGCATTATATTGAAGCACTTCAAAATGTTGCATTATTTGCTGCTCTTATGCTAGTGCCAGTGTCTGTTAATCCTTGCTGCTTTCCCTGGACTCTCCTTTTTCTGCGAGGACAGTGTAGTAACTATACAAATAGTGCTAGAATGAAACGTGCTGTTTGGGTTCCTGAATAAAGACATGAATACACCCCCCCACCTTTCAGTTAAGTAGGATCACAGAATTGTTTTGGTTGGCAAAGACCTCTTAAGATCATGAAGTCCAACCATTACCTAGCTCTACCAAGTCTGGTGCTAAACCATGTCCTTCAGCACCACATCTCTGTCCTTTTAAACACCTCCACGGATTGGGGATTCAACCACCTCTCCCAGAGAGATTATTCCAATGTTTGAGAAGCCTTTCAGTGAAGAAGTTTCTTCTAATATACAACCTAAACTTCCCCTGGTACAACTTGATGCCGTTTCCTCTTGTCCTATCACTTGTTACTAAGGAGAAGAGACTGAGTCCCACCTTTCTCCAATCTTCTTTCATGTAGTTGTAGAGACCAAGAAGGTCTCCCCTCAACATCCTGTTCTGCAGGCTAAACAATTCCAGTTCCCTCACCTGCTTCTTAGAAGATGTGTTCTCCAGCAGCTGGAGTAAAAGGGAGTGGATAGAATGGGAAAGAGAAAGGTAAAAGGGCATATAGGGAGGGGAGTGAGGGGACTGCACACTAAAGGAGACAAACTAGTGACAGAAAACTGTTTCTGAAGGGTCTTGAAAATATCTCAAAAGCTGTAGGGGGCTGTCCTGAGTTTCTCTAAGCTACCATCTATCCAGCATATTTTCACTCTCCCCTGTATGCATTTGCAGTTTTCTGCATCATCTAACATTCTGAGAACTTCTGTTATTTTCTTGTGTGATGTTTATTTCATATATAAAAAGAGAGCAGAAATTCTCTACAAAAATAGACTTCAAGCTTGGAAAAAAACCAAACACACACAACCTCTTCCCGTCTAGACTAATCGAGTCTGTCTTGTCAGTGACCTCTGTAATTAGAGCATCTTATCATGAAGTGTTATCCCTCCTCATTAAGCCTTTCATATTTAGAAGGGTCAGCAGTTGAGTGTTGTTGACAGAAGAGGAAATAGCTCTGTCAAGATGTCTTTGCTTCATGTGGCTTCTGCTTTTGCACTACATAATTTTTTTCCAGTGTGACTTTGGAATGATTAAGTCCAAATAGAGATTGAATGAAAACAAGACTTGTTCATTTGCTGCTGCATGATGGGTCACACAGCCAGAGTGAACCGAAATAGGTATTTCTATGTTCACTAGTAGAAGAAAACTATAACCTATCTTTTTGGGCTATTGTGTGATACTAGTTTGTCTGCAAGATGCCTTGAGTAGATCCAGTGAAACACTTTCCTGTATGTAAATTTTTAAAAGCCATTTTTGAAAGCTGGAATTTCCCCACTTCTTGTGTACATTAAAAAAGGAACATAGAGTTGAAGAACAACTGCTTCTCTGGTCCTGTTGTGTAGACAGTTCTCTTGACTGCATATCCTAGTGGTGGTTTTACAGCTTTTACCTGGGGGGACACTGATGAAGAATTAGCTGTGCTTAGTTGTCACTAATGAAATGCAGTAGCTTGAGGTGAGGAGATGTAGCACAGGCAAAGCATTGTTCCACAGGTTCAGGGTTCAGGTGACCCCTGTCTTGAAGCAGTACATTAAGAGAAGTGATTAAGGATGCTTTGGATCTAAAGCAGGAGTTTGGATCAATGAGGGATGGGCTGGTTAAGCATAGCATAACCCAGCTGACAGCACATTGTTCCCTCCTCCTCTTTGAGATCCACTGATGCTCAGCAGAGGAGGAATTGCCTCCAGGTACTAGCCTCAGACACCTTGGACTGACTGTGCTGCCTGAAGCAGAGACCTGCTGATCTTACACAGCTGTTGCTGGAGTGCACATCTGTTACTGCCACCTCTCAGGTGCCTGATGAAACACCACAGAAGTTCTAGTTTCAGCCCATGTACACTAGTGAGAGGCTGTCTGTGGTTCAGGCAGTTACCTGCCATGCAGATGATTTGGTTTGGAAGGGCAGGTCATCAAACCATCCTCATAATAACTGTAAAACCTTTTGAGCTGAATCTTGTGTTGGTATAGTGTGTCAGTCATTCTCGTGCCCCCTCAAATGACTGATATGTCATGGTTAAGGCTTCCATGTTGTTGGAATTTCTCTTCTTGTGTTTCTTTTACCATGAGATGTGTCATGCTGTGACTTGATCTCAGCTTCACCTCAAGCGTTGTGTCCACTCTGTTACTGCCTTCTAAGGATTGCACTCTTGTGCATAGCCATGAGAGTGGGAAAGGGAATAGCCTGGTAGACTGTGAAGGGTTGCACTAGATTATCCCCAGAGGTCCTTTCCAACCACTAGCAGTGTGATTCTGTGAATCTATAGGGTTAGACCTGACTTCCTGTGAAAATGGAGGGAGATTCACAGTTCACAAAAAAAAAAGCTGACACCTTTTTCCTTCATCCACTTTGAGACTCTGTTGTCAGTCTGTTTCTTTGAAGGAAAACATGAGAAGTGTTATGTTGGTGATTTGCATTCTGCGGTTTTTCCAGAAGCAAGCAGAAAAGTTTAGAAGATTACAAACCTCAAATAGCTTCTCACTTTATGCTTTCCAGGTTTATAACCAAGAGGAAGGCATGAGTAGATACTTATTGGGAGTGAGGCATATATGGAAAACGTGGGGAGGTTATCCAAGAGGTAGTAGGGAAATTCAAAAAGCATAGAATAGCAGTGTTCAGGCTGTCTAAACACCAATTTTCTTGCCATTTCCTATAATAAAATGAAAATGGCCATGTTTTCATGCATATAACTGAGCAGTTAAGTTAAAATTGCCATGCATGTGCTCTGCCTGCCACCCCCATGCAGACAAATCATTTGTTGGCCGTGCGAGTTATATTGATGAAAATGAAAGATAGAAGTCCTACCCCTTATTATTCTACTAGCTTGCCTTTTTTTAAATGATAATATGAGGAGTTATTCACAAAGATTACTCTTTAAATGAGTGTTTGAATATCTTACTTAAAGCACTAACCAGGAATGTTCTTGCTTATTGAAATCTGGAAGCAGTGCAGAAATGGGTCCTCTTGTCCTCATGCTCAGTCACTTGTGCAAAGTAGTCTAGCAGGTGTTTGTCAAAATGGCTTCACAGCCTCCTGCAGCTTGATAACTTGCAGGTGTCCAGGAGCTTTGGAAGGTTGTCCTGGACATCTCATGATTCTGTTCATATGTCCTGCACTTGGTTTTGGGAATAGGCTTTTCTTTACTTACGTTTTGTTGTGTTTGGGTTTTTTTCCCCTCACTGTTCTTGTTGTTCTGTTGTTTGGTGTCTGATTTAAAAAAAAAAAAAAAATCCTTCCTTAATGTAATTCTGTAATGAAGTTTGTGTGCAGATGCTGCTATAGAGCTTTATCTTAGAATCATACAATCAACCAGGTTGGAAGAGACCTCCAAGATCATCCAGTCCTAGCCCTATCCAATCAACTAGACCATGGCAATAAGTGCCCCATCCAGTCTTGTTTTGAACACCTCCAGGGACAGTGACTCCACCACCTCCCCAGGCAGCCCATTCCAATGCCAGTCACTCTCTCTGTGAAGAACTTCCTCCTAACATCCATCCAGTTACATACAGATCAGGTTTCTTCTGATAATAAAATAATAATAAAGTAATGATGAAAAGAATGCAATAATGGATTCCATCTGGCATCTACGTGCAGCGAAGAACAAAGATCACTTTCAGTGTTTGGTAACCATTCTGTTGATGATGCATCAGTTAGAGTAGAATCTGTTCCTTCATCATCTGATTGGCTGAGTGTGGGTTGATTATACTTCTTCATACCACCACAAGGAGCCAAAACATGTAGCCTGTACCTTAAATAACCACAACTTTATCCAAGAAGCAGGTACTTCCCAGAGGAAGAATTGATTATTTTTTCTTTTGTGGAGAACAGCCCATCTGAATCCAAAAGCCCATGGTCCAATTCTTCCATCATCAGAATGAAAAAAACGAGGCTGATGAGAGGCCTCA
>VWYK01117014.1:0-14261 GCA_013399775.1 Semnornis frantzii | reverse complement strand
TCAAAAAAAAAGTTTTTTTTTTTTTTTGGGAGGGGGGGTGTCTTTTCCCTGTGTGTGCCAACTATGCTGCTGCTGAACAGCTTCAAGTCCAACTGCAAGGCTACTGCCCAACCCGACCCAGAGGCTGAGGTGGGCAAAACCCTGTCAGGGATTTTGCAGAGCTGTAGATGGAGGCACTGGGAACTCTGCAAATGTCAAATTCCACTCATTAAAAAAAACACCAAACCCCAGGAGAAAAAAAACAATAATACCCAACCATCAACCTCCCCCAAACAGCCAACCACCAACCCCCCCCAAACCGCCCAACAACCAACCCTCCCAAAAACACCCAACAACCAACTCCCCAAAAAACAGCCAACAACCAACCCCCCAAAACAGCCAACAACAAACCCCCCCCTAAACCAGCCAAAAAACAACCCTGAAATGGAACCAGGAGATACTTCCTCACCTGACTTTATTTATGCTTTTCTTTCACAAAAGCAAGGCCTGAAGTGCAGCCACTCTCCTAGGGCTGACTTTGCCATGTTGGTGCTGGGGACGTTAGGGAAGGGCCTGGCACGGAGCAGCTGGCAGCAGTGCAAGCCTGTTTCTTTGTTTGGAGGGAGTGCATCCAGAGTGGCGTTTTTAACCCGCTCTGCAGATGAACCTGGCGGGCAGGGGCTGCTGCCACCACCCCTGCACCACTTGGCAGAGCTGCTAAACTGCCACAGGCATCCCTTGGCCCCGGCAGCAGTGGAAGGCTCAGCTTTGGCAGCGGGAGCGGCTGAGCGCCATGCCCGCGATGGCTTCCTCGTGGCTCTGCACCAGGACAATGCAGACGGTTGCTGCTGTGTGGCACTCAGCAGGGCCCCCAAAACACCCTTGTGGCAGCAGGAGCAGAGCTGAAGGGTGGGGGGCAGACAAAACGTCACCCCACACGTGCCTTAGCTGGAGGGAAGGGTGGAGAAGCAGAGCAGCCTCACACTGGCTTTGGGGAGCAGAAAGTGAAAGTGGCTGGTGGTGCGTGACATAAGCTCCGTGTCCTGGTACCCAACTGGCATTCCCGGCCGATGAGTGCCAGTCTCTGGGAGCTGCCAAGGCCTGGGGAGCAAAGAAGTGTCCGCTGGTGGCATTTTGGAGCCCGAGGCAGGGAAGCATGGGGGAATTCGAATCAGTTGCCAAAGCAAACAGCAGTGTGGGAAGATACTGAGCTACCTGCTCCCGCGGCTCCTCCAGCCCTTCCACCTCACCCGCCAGGGCAGTGAGGCTGTGCCCAGCGCCAAGCCCACAGGCTCCTGATGCAGGTGGTGTTGGGGATTGGGGCTTCAAGCAATGCCAGTGGCCAAATGCCCTGGCAGCAGCAAATGAAAATCACATCCACTTAGTTCTGAGCCCAGGGACAGGCATGAGGCTTCTCTCTGCTGGCACAGCTCTCATGCCCACGATTCTACAGCAGGGGCCCAGCACTGGCCCTGTCCCCTCTGGCAGCCCTTTGGGTGAGGCGTTTGCTGCAGTAGGAAATTGTTTCTCTGAAGGTTTTTCTTTGCCGGAGGAGAAAACTGGGCTGGAATTCGCAAGGAGAGGGTTTGGAGAGCAGGGCAGAAAATGGTATTAGTTTTCCAGAACACGACACAAACCGGAGGCACAGGAAAGTCGGAGCAGGCAGAGTCCCTGCACCGGGAAAAGTTTAGCAACTGCCGGGATCGGCTGCCAGCCTTCATCTGCAGCTGAAGCAATTGCTGCAGACAAAGTGGCTGAGCGCTGGCCTCGCAGAGCTCTGTGGCCGCACAAAGGCTGCGTCCCCCCTTCCTCTGCCGCGGTTTTACGAGAAAGCAGAATTGCTTGGATGCTGAGCAGGCTGTAAGCAATAAGGGCTTTCAGAATAAGTTCCTAATTAAAAACGCTGCCCTTGCTCCTTTGCTTTTAAGCACACATTAAACTACTTCCCTCCCCCCACCCCCCCCTTTCTCCCCCTTCCCTGCTGCATTCAAACGTTGGAGTTGCTGGCTTGGGTTTGTTGGTTTCTTTTTTTTTTTTTTTGGTGAAAAATGGCTTTTTGTGCCATGATTCTGGTTTGATTTGACTCTCCCTACCCCCTCCAGGGTCTGCTTCGAATTAGCAAAAGCCAAACTCAAGGAGCTGGAAAGGGCCATTATAGAATTTTCCATGTCCTTATTATTTTCTTTTTATTAGTGGGACTGGGCAGCTTGGCCAAGCAGGGAGGAAAAAATGGCTTTTGTGGTTGCAGCAGTTGTGAGCTGCTGGCCCTTGGGCTCCACTCGCCCATCACAGGGGTGGCAGCACCCACACTTGCCAGCCCTGGGACTCAGTAGGGGGCACGTTGCCCAGAGTGTTGGGTATAGGGCATTGAGTTGTGCTGACAGATGGGAGAACACTGCCCTGGCTGGCTGTGGTGCTTTGCTGAGGTCACCCCACCTTGCAGGCTCGCATCCCGGAGTGGTGACCAGGGGACACCCAGCAACTGCACTGCAGTGTCCCACCCTGAGGCTGACTGGCATCCTAGGAGCCAACTACGATGGGCACATTGAGCAGGTGCTGAGGGATGTTCTGCTACTTGCCAGAGGCTCTCCAAGGCATATGGTGGTACCCAATGGACACATGGGTGCTAACTGCCTGGGCTGTGACAGCCTCTGCAGGCATGGAGTTGTCAGAGGAAGTGCCACCATGCTTCAGCAGCATCCCAGCAGGCGGTGGGTGCTGTTTGTCCAGGTGGCATCGGCGAGTGGTGCCGGAGGGCAGCCACCTCCCTGCGGGGTGGAGAGGGGAGGTGGTGGGGACTTCAGATAGCCCTGGGAAGGGGACATGTGGGCACACTTCACAGTCCTGGTCTGCCTTGCTCACAAACCCAGAGTCATTGCAGGAAGAAGGGCGGGGGGCGGCATGTTTCCAGGCTGCAGGAGGAGGAGTCCATTCCCTTTACAGCCTTCAAAGGCACTTGCCAAGGCACCCGGGCCTCAGTTTCCCCAGCCACATCACACCAGGGAAGGGAGCTTCTGCGGCTGACTCCCTCCATTTTGTGGATGGGGGGGACTCGGGGAAGGACCTGGAGAGTTAGCGCCGGCGCCGCCCGCACATGCTCTGCCCGGCCTTGAACTGCAGCCAGCTGCCAGCTCCAGCAACAACAGGCACCATTGTGTGCCAGCAGCCCCGTGCGAGCGGCAGGCTGGGAGGGTGCAAGCGGAGGGTGACAAGTGGACTTTGTGTCCTCGCTCCGCACTGCTGCTTGCTGCTTTTATGTTTTCAGAGGAAACAGCCAAGCAGGGCACTGGCTCCCAGCATTTCTCCCTGGCCTCTCTGCACCAAGTGAGGGCAATAATATTTAGTTGCCGAGGCAGTTTGCGTTTTTTGGGTCCCTCTTTCCCTTTTTTTTTTTCTTTTTTATTTTTTGTTCCTTTGTTCCCCCCATCCTTTTTTTTTTTTTCTTTTTCTTTTTTTTTTTTAAATTGAATCTCTTCCCACTGTGGCCACAGATGCATCTCTTCAGAGGGGCCATGTTTACCCAAGTGGCACCATGTTTGTCACCAGGGCTGGCTTGCTCCAGTGTGTAAATATGTGGCATAAGCCATGTGACTGCAGCAAACATCCTCCTGCCACCTGCCAGTGCTGGGGCAGCTTTCAGCTCCCCTCTGCAGGAGTGGGGCTGAAGCCTCCTGGCTGCTGCTCCTCAAGTGCTGCCTTGGCGTTGGGCCCAAGCCTCCATCTGTTTTGGGGCTAAGAAGGGGTTCTGTGGTTCCCTCCCTGGGCTGCCTGCTGGGGCCACAGGCAGAATCTGTCTCTGCTCTCCCATTCCTGTGGCACTGCAGAAGAGTTGCCACTTCCCCCTATGTTCAACAAGTGGGCATGGCTCTGCTGCTGGCTTTTAGTCATCGAGGGCAGCAGAAGTGGACCAAATCTGCAGGGGAGGATTTTCCTACTGGATCCTGAATCTTTTTAAACCAGTATTTTTATGCGTTTTGGAGTGAGTGCTGTTGCCACAGCAGAGACAGGAGGTCTTGCGCCCCACTCCCAGCTCTGCACATTGCCCATGCAGGGCTGCGTGGGCAAGCACCACTCCAGGGACATCACTGAGGTCAAGCATCAGCAGGGCAGTGGGAAAGACACCTGGTCCTGACAAACTGCACTGTGGAACCGAGACAAGACTCACAGCTGCTCACCAAAATGCCAGCGCTGGCACACCACACCTGCCTGGGCATCCTGGCTAGGTGCCCAGAGTGGAATGGTGGGAGAAGGCAGTGTCATGGGTGGGCAAGCAGAGCCAAATCTCAGCCCAGAAATAAAGTTTAACATGAAGTTTTGTAATTCCCATCCTATAGTCTGGCAGGATTTCAGTGCCTGCAGAGCCAACAGCTCCCACAGCCACAGCCTGCTTACCACGGGGCCATCCTGTGCTTGCATCCTCTCCAGCCTGGTTCTGAGGTCCAGACCTGACTGAGGGGCATGGAAGAAGGAAGAGCCTCCAAATAAAAGGTGATTTGGAGGGATGGAAGCACTTTGAATTCAGGGTTTGTTTAGCCAAGGGTAGGTCTCTGCAGGTGCTTTGCTGTGGCCAGGCACCATCTGAAGCTGCATCCTGAAATTCCAGCCCTCTGCGTGGGTTCTCTCCTGCTGCGTCCCAAATGTATCAGATCTGTTACCTGCCCTTGGCCCCTGGCTGCCACTTTCTGTGTGCAGGACACAAATGCACAGGGAAATCGAACCCAGTGTATGATGCAGGGCTGGGGCAGAAATTTCCCATCCCAACATCTTGTCCACAGGAGAAGAAGCTGCCAAGGAGTCCTCAGCCTATGCTGCCCCCACATCTGACCCCAAGATGGGAGCAGTGCAACGATGGTTCCCAAATTGTCCCATAAATGCAGGGCTCAGGGCACATTCTCAAAGCCCTGGGGTGGACTCCCCTAACCACAGAGTTTTGTGTAGAGCATCTCTGGCCACAGGGCTGGGAGTGTTCAGCCTGGGGCACCCCAGACCTGCTGACACAGCCATGCAAGGCTGTGCTCGCTGCAGGCAGTTCTCACCTTGCTCCTGCCCCATCCTTCTACAGGTGGTGGAAAGTGCCACGGCAGCACTGGCTTGGGGCTGCTGGGGAGGCCCATGCTGCCTGCCCTCTAGCACCATAAACCCAGCTTCAGCTCTGAACTGGGAAGTCTGTCTTGAAACCAGTTCGACTAGAAGAACTGGGAAGGCAACTGTGGTTTCTTTTCAGGAAAAAAAGAGGTCTCAGAAAAGAGCTGAAACTGTTTTCATTTGGACAAAAATGTTCCTAGACATTTTCCTGCATTTTGCCAGCATGCAAGACCATTTGCTTCTCATTTTTCAGTGGAAACACAGAGAGATGTAACTGGAACTTAGGTTTGCCCTGAGGAAAAAAAAAAAAAAAAAGGAAAAAGGAAAAAGGAAAAAGGAAAAAGGAAAAAGGGAAAAAGGAAAAAGAAAAAAAAGGAAAAGGCCATTGCTGAAGATCCATTTTGGGAAAAACAAAGCAGCTTGGTGAAAGAAAACTCCCCCAGAACTGGGTTTGGCCTGCACTGACACAGTTCCTGCACTGACACAGTTCCCCCTGAGCTCCTGTCCTGCCTGAGCTGCACCAATGTGCCAAGTGCTGTGTGGTGTGGGTGGGTGCCCCTGGGGTCGCTGCCCTGATGCCAGCAGATGCTGGTGCACTGCATAGCCCTGGGGCCTTGCCCTCTGCTGGGACCTGGGGCCTGGCCTGACAGTGGGTGCAGGGGACAGAGACATCCCTGCCACGTCCCCCATGGCCTGCCTGTGTTTTGGAGAGTGAAACAAACATGAGGTGGCCTCACACACTCTGTCCCATGGTGCTTTTTGGAATAGTGATAATTAAATTCAGACTTTTTTCCTTTCAAAATGCCCTGGAAAAATCCAATCACTTTGCAAATCGAAATAAGCATTTCCAATTAATCCTCTAACTGGAAGCACATGGTTTGTAGGGAGTCTGGCTGCACTCTGCCCAGATGCTATTTTTACCCTGGTGACAGCTCCGGTGGTGTTGGGAGTGTGCTGCCGGCAGGCAGAGCATGGCTGAGGTGGCTGTGAGCTGCCAGGCACAGGCGCTGCCAGAACACAGCTTGGGGCACCTCATCCCTGGCCCTGCAGGTATGAAGGTGCTGCCTCACCGTCAGTGTGGGTGTGGTTGACAGCTCTTACTCATGGCCGATGCCCCCTCTGATGACCCTTCCTAGTGCCCCCTGGGCTCACCAGGCACTGGTGGGTCCAGGAGTAGTTGCAGCTCGCAGGCCTGGCAGTACCGGTGCCAGGCTGCCAAGGTGGCCTGGTCAGAGAGGTCCTGCTGGTGGGGACAGCAGAGTGGGGACAGTGGCACCATGGGGGCACCCCTGTGGGGGCATCACAGTGGGTACACTACCATGGTGCCACCACATTGAGGCCACCGCCATGGTACCACTACACTGGGCCCACACCATGGGGCCACTACACTGAGGACATGGTCTGAGGCTTCCTGAGTTCAGATTTCCAGCTCTGATAGGGTGCCAGTGTCCCCCTGCTCCTCTCCACAGCCAAAGTGCCCCAATGCCAGTAACTCCCAAACACCCTCCCAGAGGCTAAGGCTGCACAAACCCATCACATGCAGAGCTGGGCAGCTGGACCAGCCCCGTGCTGTCTATCAGGCCAGACAATGGGGCTGTGCCAGGGACAAAGGTGATCACGGGTGGTGTGAGGGCAGCACCAGTGTCATAGGGTAAGGAAGAGAATATTTAATGCTCCCCCTGAAACAGCCTTCTGTTTACTGCAGAGATTGTGCCAGCAGGTGAAAATCCCTGGCTCTGCTTGAGAGGCCAGCAGTGCCTGGCACTGCTCCCCACAGTGCCAGTCAGAGGAATTGGTGGCAAGAGACTTGAGGTGGCCTTGTGGCAGGCGAGGACATCCAACTAAGCAATGGAGCCAGCTCCCACCTCCTGGTCCTTGTTTCCCACCCTAGCGGTGGCATTTCCAGGGCCCCTCCTGCAGTGCCAGCTGCCACCTGCCGAGTCCAGGGTGTGTGTGTGTGTGTGTGTGTCTATTTTTAGCCCTGGCTGGGGATTTGGATGCTAAGCAGCCACCACCTTGCAAGCTGATTTGAGCACTAAGCTGCAAAGCTGGGGACGTGGCCAAGGCAGACTCAGATCTGGTAGTGGCCCTCAGCTGCCCCCTGTACTGCCAGCAGTGGTACCCCAGACCTTTCTGAGAGGGGGCACTGGGGTGGCTTCCCCCCACCTGCTGCTTGTACTCCTCGTGCCCATGAGGAACAGTGCAGGCAGGGGTGTTGTCCTCCAGGTCACAGGGGCTGGCTCTGGGAGAAGCCATCCTTGGCAGTGTGTGCCGAGAGCTGGGCATCCCAGCCAAAGTCAGTCAAGCTATCATCACTGCCAGGCTCTCTGTGCCCATGGGCACTTGAGTGCCAAGGGCCTGTGTCTCCCCTCCCCCAATCTGCCTCTTGCTCACATGTGCTCCTGCACCAGTTTTCCCTCCTGGAATCTTTAGGGAGCAGCCAGGAGACTGCAGCACTACCCTTCCACAGGGGTTGGAACTGTGGCAGGGCTGAGGCTGGGTATGGCACCATTTAGGGCTCTGAGACAGCACCTGGAACCGGGCACATGGGAATCCTTGGGGCCTGGTTCACCCCACCCCACAGGCTGGAGCACTGAGGTCATTAGTGGAGGCAGAAATGAAGGTGCTGAGCTCCTTTGGGAGCTGCGGCAAAGGAGGGGCAGTGCAGCCAGATACTAGAGCACTGCAAGTGCCCAACTGCAGCCCAGGGTGCCCACAGCTTCCTGCTGAGCCCCCAGCCAGCTCCTCCTGCCTAGCACCTTGGCTTCACTGTCTTCATTATCTCCTGCCTGTGCCTCGTCCGCTCCTCTGGGCTGTCTGCTGCCCTCCATGCTGTTCTCAATGGAGTTCCTGACGGCTAAGCTGCCAGAGAGGGGAAAAGTCATCCCTTCGGGGACGCTGTGCAGTGGCAGGCTGGGGCTGGTTCATGAGGCACCTCAGGTGAGTGGCAGAAGGGACAACCTCCATCCATCACTGTCAGCCCCTGACATGTACAGAGTGGTGGCCACTGCTCACAAATGTCCCGAGGCTGTCCCTCCACATCAGCTGGCTGCCAACCCTGCCTGGCACCCGCTCCCTGCCTGCTCCTGCCTGCACATGCCTCTGCCAGGGCCCTCACCCAAGCCCCAGTGTGCTCAGCAGCCGGCTCACGCCCCGTGCCAAGGAGCCCAGCGTGGCCTTTCTCCTGCCCCAGCTCTGCTAGCAACGGTGTGGGCACCAAGCCTGGCCCGGCACAGAAACCGTTTGATCTTGCACTCACCGTGAGTGATTTATTTCCCATAGCTGGGCACCAAATGACCTGCTCCTCTGGAGGTGGGTGGCATGGCAGCTCCCCTTCCCCTCCGAAGGGAGCCAGCAGCAGCTCTGGATGAGCCCGGGCTGGTGGGTGGTTGGTAGACGGAGGAGGAGGCAGTTTTTGGTGCTGTAACTGTGCCAAGAGTACTGCTGATGCTGGTGGTGCGTGGCTGGCCCCCACGGGTGCCTGCGGCTAACAAAAGAAAGCGATGGGGACTGGCATCAGTGTCCCAACCCTGACATTGCCCCGGCGCAGGGGCAGGGCGAGCATCCCCTGGGGCTATCCAGGGCAGAGCTAAGGAGCTTTGGCGGGCGGAGGAGGGCTGGCCGCGCCGCGCCGGCTGCGCAGGCTGCTGAGCGCTCGCTGCGAGCTCAGCAAGGGCTTTGTCGCGGCGCAGCGCGTACCGCGCACTGCTGTCTCTTAGCAACACTAACTGGTTTAAGAAGAATTTTGTTTTTTTTTTTTTTTTTGGACTATGGAAGGAGCGCACCAGGAAATGGCTGCGCCAGCCGGGTTCATCTGGGAGCATGGGCTCGGCGTGAGGAGCCGCCAGCGCTGCACAATAGCTTGGCCCCGGCTCGGCGGCGCCCGGCCCCAGAGCTGGGCGAGCTGGCCTGGCTCCCGCTGGAAACGCGGCAGCACGGGAAGCGCTGCGAGGCTTCCGCCGCCAGGATGGGCTGGCCCTGCCTGGGTAGGGGGCGGGGAAGTGGGCAGGGTGTGGAGGGACCGTGTTCTTGGCATGTGGACAGTAGAAAGCCTTGGTCATGCCCCGCTGCTCTTGGCTTGTAGCCCTCCTCATGTCCCCAGCCCTTTACCCTGCGTAGCAGCTGACTGGGGTGCCATGGTCAAGAGCAGTAAGCGAGTGGCAGCAGCGTGGACGAGGCCCCTAATCCTAACCCTGCCCAGGTTGTACAGGGCGAACTGCGTCCCAGGGTCACTTACTCCAAGGTGCTGGAGCCAGTTAGCGGCAAATGACACCGGGGAGCATTAACTGAAGTGGGCAGAGGGGTGAGAGTATAAACAAGTGCAGGAGGTGAATCTGCAACTGCAGGTAGTCATTAATGCCAGTGAGACGGTTTGCCCCTTGATTTCCTGTAGTCCTGCCTTTATGTAACAGCAGGGAAGGGCAGGCAACGGTGTGGGGAGGGAGGAGCTGGTGTGAGGAGTGGGCTGGGTCCAGCATCCACACCCCCACCTCAGCTCTAAGAGTGAGAACCTGCTCTCTCAGCATGCCACTGCTATGCTAGGGTGATGCAAGGAGTGCTAAGATGTCTTGTGCCTTACCCGTGAGAACTGCTGCCTCTCCATTCCCATCCTGGGCCCTGGAGGGCTGTGGTCCTCTTCGGGACATGACTGAGGCCTTGTATCCTCTTATCACCTCTTGGGTGGGGGGATAGGAACTGGCAGAGCTGACTGCCCCACTGTGTGGCAATGGCATGCAAACATGGGTGTGTTTGTGCATGGATGCACTTGCACACGTGGCTTGACATGCACGTGTTTCACGTGGGCACGTGCACACGCATGTGTGTCTGCACTCACATGGTGCACACTTGCATGCGTTTGCACACATGTGCATTGCTGTCCCCACAGCACATGCCGTGGGACACCCCTGCCGGTGTGCCGAAGAACATAGGTGCACAGGCAGCGCCGTGGCAGGGCCTTGCTGAGCCTGCAGCCGACAGCAGCGCTTTGTGCCAGCTGGTGGCAGCTGGGGCCGTGGCAAGCTGCGAGAGTGCTGGGGGATGCAGCACTCCCCTGCCTTCAATTGGCTGAGCAGTAAATAAATAAAAGGGAATTAAATAAATAGAGGCGAGTTGGTTTATATAATCGTTGGTACAGTTTGTCCTGAACCTCTGCACGGATTAGAGAGCTGGCAGTGGCTGTGGGTCATTAGCAGCTGGACTGAGCCCCCCCACAGTGTGGCCACTCCGGCCCCCTGGTCAGCGGCTCCCAGCCTTAGCCCCTGTTTACCTACCTGGGTACTTTTTAACGAGTAACCTTGGACAGGGCTGTGTGTACTGGTGTTTGGGTACCCTCTCAGATGTGTGTGCACGACTGTGAGCATGCCTGTGCCTCTGCAAACATGCACGAGTGTGTCTGTGCACAGAAGGGCACATGGGCATGTGGCAGAGGGCACCTGCCTGAGCGTGTGGGTGTGCATGGGAGCAGCTGTGTTGTAGCTGTGTCCGGGTGTGCATGTGTGCATGGGAGTGTGCATGTTTGCAGGCATGCAGATGCCTCCGCGTGTGCACACATGCCTGTGGTGTGCAAACACGGATGTGTGCACGGGCACGTGAATGCGCACTTGTGTGCAAGTACCCGTGTTCCCCTGGGTGGGAGCAGCACAGCATGTGCGGGCAGCTCTGTGTCTGCTGTACCTGTGCGCTCAGGAGTGTCCCCGTGTGCGCCGCTTTGCACAGCCATCGCTGTGTGCCAGGGTGGTAGCGGCCACTCCCCCAGCGCCGTGGCACCCAAGGGAGCTGGCGCCCTGGATGTGCCAGCACGCAGTGAATGGTGGCGGACCAGGGTCCGCGTGTTCCCTTGCACCCTGCCCTCGCCACTCGGTGGTTCTCCACACTCCTCGGCTCCTCTGCCGCCCCTCACCCCTGAGCCGGGGGAGCCACGGCAGCGTGTCCCGGGCTAGCTCCTGCCAGTCCTCGCCGCCACCCTCGGCTTCAGCAGCCGCCCGGAGCAGNTCTAGCGCCTGTCGCCGCCAGCCGGGCCCGGCCCGCAGGGACCGCAGGGAGCCCAGCCCGCGGCGCGCCCCGGCGCCCAGGCAGCCTCCGGCGGAGCGGAGTGAACCTGCGCACCTCGGGGCTCGGGGGAGGTGCTGCTGAGCTGAAGTCCCCCCGCTCTGGGCTCCTCGTCGGCGGAGGAACCCGAAGCAGTCCTGTCCAGCATCATTTCAGGGCTGAACTCGATGACCTTGCAGGTCTTCTCCAATCAAAACAGTTCTATGATTCTATCCTGGGAATCGAGGGGGCAAAAGCCTTTCATTGTAGAAAGCCTGCGGAACTGAGCCTCCAGGGAAGGGCTGGGTGATGTTGGATTCACAGATTGCATTGGGTTGGAAGAGTCCCTCAAAGGTCAACCTGTCCGAGCCCTCTGCAGTGACCACCAACATCTCCAACTAGAGCAGGCTACCCAGGGCCACAGCAAGCCTGATCTCGGATGTTTCCAGGGACGGGGCCTCAACCACATCCCTGGGCAGCCTGTGCCAGTATTTTGCCAGTATTTTATCCAATATTTTGGATGCTGCGATGCTGCCTGGACACTCCTTCTCTTCCTCTCCTCAAGCTACCTCTGTCTACCTGAGACAGGCTGTGGGAGTGCAGGATCCTGGCTTACCCACCAGTGACTGTCCCAGTGTCAAGGATGTTGGCAGAGAGGGGCTGACACACTGGCAGGGACTGGTGCCCTGGGTGGTGCCAGGGATTTCATTGCCATGTATGGTGAAGGATTGGCCTGCAAACCACTGCTGCAGCAGTCCCCAGTGGAGCCTTTTCATGCCTGCTGCTGTGGGCAGGTCTCCTCCCCTTTTCCAGAGGCAGCCAAGCCTCCGCCAGGTGTATGTGCTCACCCTGTGCTCCGGAGCTGCTGATTCAGGGCTCATGCACCGGCAAGTGACAGCTCAGCCTGCCGCAGGCTGCCGGGGCTCAGCAGTAAATGTGCTGTGCCGAAGCTCGTCAGAGCCATGAACCTCTTGTGCAGATGCTGGTCCCAGCATCGACAGGCTGTGGGGGGTGATCAATGGAGTGCCAGCAGAGATTTGGGCCCCTCAGTGCTGTGCTCAGGATGTCTTGGAAGGAGATGCCACAGAGGCACTTTTAGCCACCTCGAGCCTGATTAATTTTGTTCTCCATTGGTCAGTCCATCAGGACCTGTCACTGGCTGGTGGAGGCACTCAGGAGTTGGGTGTGCTGGGAAGGGCTGATGTGAATACTGAGTGCCAGCTGCACCCCTCCCTGTCAGCTCCCTGCTTTGCTCCTGTTTTATGTGGACTAACACAAAATGTGATAAGCTGGGGCACAGTGTGGCAAGGACACAATCCACCTGCCTTATGGAGCTCACAGTTGGCTGGTGGTAACCAACTGGGCAGCCTGGGTGCAGTGGTGGGAGTGTGTGTTCACTGTGGACTGGCTCCTGGCATGCTCCAGCCTTTTCCAGGGCACTTTTCCAGCCACAAACTCTCAAATGGGAGCCAGGGAGAGGCTGCAGCATCCCACGTCTTTCATCACCACTCAGCCCTGATTCAGCAGAATGATGTTTTTTCCAAGTGCTGCTGCTTCCAGGATGAGGACAGACAGTCCAAGGGGCTGCTGACATCTCCCAGGGGCATGGGCACCAAAGGTAGATTCTCAGAAAGCAGGGTGCTGCTGTGCTCGTTGCCTTGGTGGGAAATGTGGGCTGAGGTAGTTGGAGGGCCCAGTCTTACTCAGAGTTTAGAGCCTCATTTGCCTTTCCTCACCATCCTCTGTGCCCACCTCCTTTCCAGCCCTCTGAAACCTGTGAGTTTTGTGGCGAGTGGCACTACCTGCCTGTGTAAGTTGGCACATGTAGGTACATCGCAGGGCACCCAGCAATGGGGCCACCCTGACACCCCCTCAGAGCTCCTCGGCTCCTGCCAGCCTCTCTTCCAGCCTGCCAAGCATTGCCTGCCACCCCCACGTCCTGGCATGGCCTGGCTACCCCATACTGGTGGTTGCAGCCAGAGGCATTGCAGGGCTGCAGAGGCTGTCTCAAAGACCAAGTTTTCTCACTCTGAAGTCCTGCTTCCAGCAACAGGCAGGGCCACTGAAGCAGTGTGTGGGAGTTTCTGAGTCAAGGGACACTGCATTCCCACCGTGGCACCAGGGGTGGCCAGGGTTGGAGGCAAAAGTTGGTGACCTCCACCTACAGCCCTTTGATACTGCCCCTACGGCCTCTTGCCCTGGAAACTGCAGCCACCTACAGCAGTACCACACAAGGCAGGATCTGGCCTCCTGCTGTGCCCCTTCCCTTTATGCCTCAGTCCTGGTGGAGCTGGCACAACTCTGGGTACTATTTCTACACAGGGATTGGGACACTTGAGTGTCCCTGCGGTTTGTCTCTGCCTGAGCACCCTCTGCTGCTCGTGGCCACAGATTCTGGGCTTCCCTTGCAGAGCTGAGCTGCCCTGTGGCAGTGGCTGGCACTTCCCAGCAAGAACCCACTCAGAACCTCTGCTTCCCACAACTCCCATGTCAGAGTCCTGGCTTAGGCTCACAGAATGGGTCGAGTTGGAAGGGGCCTTAAAGATTATCTCGTTCTAAGCCCCTGCCCTGGGCAGGGACACCTCCACCAGCCCAGGGTGCTCAAGGCCTCATCCAGCCTGGCCTTGAACACCTCCAGGGAGGGGACATCCACAGCTTCCCTGGTAGCCTGTGCCAGTGTCTCCCCACCCTCACTCTAAAGAATTTCTCCTAATCTCCAGTCTCAGTCTCCCTTCTTCCAGCTCAAATCCATTGCCCCTTGTCCTATCACTACAAGCTCTTGTGAAAAGTCCCTCCCCAGCTTTCTTGCAGGCCCCTTTTGGGTCCCAGAAGGAATGTCCCAGAAGAGAGCTGTAGTGTCCCTTGCAAAGCAGGGCAGGTGCTTGGGAACTGCTGCAAACATCTGGTCAGAAATTGGAGCTGCTGCCTGGGCACCCACAGCCCCTGGATGGCAGCAAGGTTTACTTAAAAAAAAAAAAAAAAAAAATCCACAGAAGCAAAGCATCTGGGCTGGGCCAGGTGAACAAGCAAGCATGGCCCTGGGTCCCTGCCTGGGACCTGGGGCATGGCCAAAGGCAGCACGAAGAAACAGAAACCAAACAGCCAGAGCAGGGAACCCACACACCCAAACCAGCACTGTGAGGAGACCAGCCCCAGTTCTCCCCACTCAC
>VWYK01117004.1:64322-79543 GCA_013399775.1 Semnornis frantzii | reverse complement strand
CTCCAACCTCCTTTCAGGGAAGTAGAAANCAGGTCTCCCCATAGCCTCCCTTTCTCCAGGCTGAATAACCTCAGGTCCCTTAGCTGCTCCTCAGAAGTTCTCCAGACCCTTTTCCTTCTTTTCTTCCCCAAAAGGGTTGTCAAGCCTTGAAACAGGCTGCCCAGACCAGTGGTGAAGTCCCCATCCCCAGAGGGGCTTCAAAGCTGTGCAGATGTGGTGCTGAGTGACATGGTTCAGTGGTGACCTGGCAGTGCTGGGTTAATGATTCAACTCCATCATTCTGAAGATCCCTTCCAACCAGAACTACTCTACGATTCTCCAGACCCTTCATCAGCTTTGTCACCACCCTTCTCTGGACCCACTGCAGTTCCCCAGTGTCGTTCTTCAAGTAAGGGCAAAGTATTAAGGAAAGAAACATCTAAAAAATCTAATTTGAGAACTAACAGTTCAGAAACATCTCAGGAATGAACCTGAGGAACTGACAGCTTTGGCTGTTGAGCGAAAAAGCAGCAGAGGAGAGCATGTTGGGGAGGGCAGGAGCTGATAAAAGATGCACTCAAAAACCAGTAGGGTCACCCTAAGTGCTGGGACACTTGAGGTTTTACATAAGAGGGTGAGGAGCAGAGGGCAGGGATGAATGCAGGCAATGTGTAGAGGGGACAGGCACAGCCCCAGCTTCCCGAGGAGGCCCTATTTTAATCATAATGGTTGCCAGGGTGACTTTAATTCCATCCTAGCTCTGAGTAGTCTCACAACTCCAGACTCCACACCACTAATCAGGAATCTTGCATAACATTAGCGCTGAATAACCCAATTTACACCGACTGAAAAGCCTGGATTATTGCAGGGGATGCTGACACCGAAGAAAAGGAAAAGAAGAAAAAAGGATGTGAAAAAGCCACCAAAACCTGGTTTCTTCAGGGAAATGTTTCTGGAGGTCTCTATCTCTTATCCCAGAATTCCAGCATGTTGAGGGCTGGAAGGGACCTCTGCAGATCCAATCCCACTGCTCAAGCAGGGACACCCACAGTATCTGTCACTGGGCACCACTGACTCACTGTCTTGTACCCCACAGCTCCTTTAGCTCTTGCTGAGCATTGAGCAGATCCCCTCTCAGGCTGTTCTTCTCCAGGCTCAACAGCCCCAGGGCTTTCAGCCTTTCCTCCTCACAGAGATGCTCCAGGTTCCTCTGCATCTTTTCAGCCTACACAACACTATTTCCCTGTCTGCCCTGAACTAGGAAATCCAGAACTAGACCCAGTACTCCAGATGTGACTTCCCAAAGCCACTTTGGGCTGTGCTGGTCATTTTTCAGGAGCTGAGGACCATGCGTACAGCTTCTGTATCCACTGCATCTCTACCTAGATGCCACGAAGTGTGGGAAAACTTCTCTTTTTCTGTCTCTTTAAAAGCTGGTGTAGAACCAGAGGTGACTCTACACAAAAGAATCTGCAGGACTGATCATCAATTTCTTGCTGAGTAATGAGAACATCCCCTCTCAGGCTGCTCTTCTCAGTCTGGCCCCATTCTCTTGCTCTGTGCCCTTTAGCTCTTGATTAGCACTGAGAGAATGCCCTCAAAATGAAGATATTTCTCTTCATGCTCACATGGAACCACGTGAAAGTTACGGGTGAGCCCAAGCCCGTGCAGAACCAAAATGAAATACCAATGTCTTTAGTCTAACGTAGGCTCCTCAACTTCTGGTTTAAGATGGTCCCATGAATTTTCTTATACAGGAAAAATAAAGACCAATGATGTCGCATCAAGGCAAAGATGCCAAAATAAATAGTCCCAGTTGAGACTTGAGTCATGGAATGGTTCTGGTGGGAAGAGACCTTGAAGCTCATCAAGTCCAACCATTAACTGGGTACTGCCAGGTCACCACTAAACCATGTCAGTCATCACCACATCTATACAGCTTTGAGAACCCTCCAGGGATGGGGACTCTACCACTGCCCTGGGTAGCCTGGGCCAGGCCTGGACAACCTTCATGGGGCAGAAATTGTTCCTCATATCCAACCTAAACCTCCCTTAGTGCAAATTGAGGCCATTTCCTTTTGTCCTGTTGCTTGTTCCTTGGGAGAAGAGACCAACCCCCCACCTGGTCCCAGCCTCCTTTCATGGAGCTGGAGAGAGCCAGAAGGTCTGCCCTCAGTTTCCTTTTCTTCAGGCCCCTAACCCCAGGTCCCTCAGCTGCTCCTCACAAGACTTGGGCTTTATTCTCTTCCATTCATCTGTAGATGTGCAAAACTCAACATTTTTCCCCCAAAGCAAAAAAAGGAGCAGCAAAATGGTCTTGAGCTACCTGGACTAGTGGAACTGAGTGCTGGAGCTAGATGACCTTTAATGTCTCTTCCAACCCAAACAATTCTGTGAATCTATGAAAACCTGACCTTTGCTGACCAGTTCTGCAGACTGTTCTGTGTAGTCTCCTCTGGTTCTGCGCCAGCTTTAAAAGAGGTGGAAAATAAATGTTACCTCTCTTTGTGACATCCAACTAGAGATGAAGTAAATACAGAAGCTGTACACATGGTCCTCAGTGCCTAAAAAATGATAAACACAGCCCAAGCTGACTTGTTTGCCTGCAGCTGGGTCCAGTTGCGGGTTTCACAGGTCAAAAAAACTATTGCAGAGAGTCCTCTGCAGGTTGGAAAGATGCTGAGGAGCCTGGAGCATCTCCGTGGGGAGGCAAGGATGAGAGGCCCAGGGCTGGACTTCATTCCTGCGCAGTAAACAATGAAGGCTTTCTAAAAGATTAGCTCCTTCATATCATCCGACCAAATCCCATTTTCTACAACATCTTCCAACTCTATGTGGCCAGGGATGAATCCCATGGATCAAAAAGTGGATAAACAGAGAGAAAAAAAATCCTTTGATGAATAAGGGACAGAGGGGAGAACCTTAAGAACTGGTGAGAGCTGTTAATGCCTTCAGTGAGCAAAAGTCAAAGAAATTCATGGCCTCACAGATTCAGAGAACAGTTTGGGTTTGAAAGGACCTTAAGGATCACCTGATGATCATGAGCAGGAACACCTTCCACTAGACCAGGTTGCTCAAGGCCTTGTCCAACCTGGTCTTGAAGACCTCCAGGGAAGGAGCATGCACAACCTCTCTGGGCAACCCTTTCAAGTGTCTCAACACTCTCACTGAAAAGAATTTCTTCTTACTACCACTAATTTGATGGGAGCTGTGGACACCAGCAACAGTGGGAGAGGTCATCCAGTAAGGCAGAACTTCACTTGAAGGCAAGGAGATGTAGTTTAGCAGAGCTACTCTTGCCAAGCTTCTCATCTTCAGGCTTAATTGGTTCTAATTATGCTCAGCTCTGCATTATTTAAATGCATTCCAAAGTCAGCCAACAAAAAATTAGGGAGAATTTGGGATATCAGCATTTTTTCCACTATTTATTTTGTTGCTTGCTTGTTTTCCTCCCTGGAGCTGGGATTTTTTTTTTTTCCTCACCAGCTAAAATTGAAGTTTAGGTTAGGAAATAAGTGATTACAGTAGGCAAGCTGAGATGGTTACAAACCACCCTCTTGAGCCCTCTACTTTAAGTCTGGAATAAGATTTTCCATGTTAAGACTTCAGATATTTTCAGCAACTCTTCACAGCAGTGATTAAAACACCTCTAAAAACACCTTTGTGACACACAGAGAGACACAGCATGGTGGAGGTTGGAATGGACCTCTGAAGATCAGCCAGTCCAACACCCCTGATAAAGCAGGGATGCTCACAGCACCTTCCCCACCATCACAATTCCCACATGGGTTTGGAAACTCCCCAGACAAAGAGACCCCATGACCTCTCTGAGCACCCTGCTCCAGGGCTCCAACACCTTCAAAGCCAACAAGCTGTCCCCAAGGAACAACCTGCGCTCCAGTTTGTGCTCACTGCCCCTTGCCCAGTCACTAGGCACCACTAACAGGAATGTGGCCTCATCCTCTTGCCCCTCTCAGTTCCTTTAACTCGTGCTGAGCATTGAGTAGATCCCCTCTCAGGCTGCTCTTCTCCAGGCTCAACAGCTTCAGGGTTCTCAGCCTTTCCTACTCACAGAGATGCCCCAGGCCCCTCAGCATCCATTTAACTTCCTCTGGATCCTCTCCAGTAGATCCTCATCTCTCCGGAAGTGGGGAGCCCAGGACTGGACCCAGTCCCCTAGCCATGGTCTCCTAAGGCAAAGAAGATGAGGAGTAGAACCTCCCTTGACCTGCTGTCACCTTATGCACTCCAGGAGACCATTTGCCTTCTTGACCACAGGGACACACCACTGGATCATGGTGACCTTGTTGCATGGAGAAAGTTGTTATTTCCAAACATGAAATCCACACCAAACATAGGTTGGTCCTCCTGCAAACAACAAATCTGACTATGGTCAATACTGAGAAGGCTCCAAGCAGATCTCCCCATCTCCATAAACAAAAGTCCTGAAGAAAACAACAAATATGAGTCAGCAAACTGCTGGGTAACTGGAGGATGAGCTTGGTGGGAACAGACAGCAGCAGGAATAGCAGAAAGTTGTTCTCCTAAATTGGGCCTTGAGTCATTTTGCCAGGAACAGGCCATTCCCTGGGCTTTCACAGCCAACTCCAGGATTAAACGTTGATCTCTTCACTTCACCTCTGAGAAGCAAACAACAAGGACAGCTTCCAATTTTAAATCCTTGCTCTTTGGACTAAAACTCAAAGTGGTTCAGCACTTCTGGGTCGCCAACTCATTTTTCAACTGACTTTTCTCTCTGACACTCCTAAGGAAAAAAAAAAAAAAATGCAACCAGCTGCCTATTTAAGGCCCTATCAGGAGGAAGAAACACCTGGAGTTCCACCACTGCCACCCTGGTGATTAAAGTATAGTCAGCAAGGTGCTAAAAATGCTGTTTGAGGAATATTACAAGTTGGAAAGTTGACCAAAAATGCAGGGTCCCAGAATGAAGGTCGTTCACTCAACCTGAACTCAGTTTCCTATGTGGCCTGCTCTAGGTGACCCTGCTTTAGCAGGGGGTTTGGACATGATGATCTCCTGAGGTCCCTTCCAACCCCTGTTATTCTGTAGAAGTGCACACAAACTTGATTTCGGAAGAACTTCTCTCCATCAGTTGACAGAACATGGTTCTAGGGTTGTTGTGAATCTTAGAATGGTTTGGGTTGAAGGAATCTTAAAGATTATCTAGTTCCAATTCCCCTGGCCCACACCTTCCTCTAGACCAGGTTGCTCAAAGCCTCATCCAATCTGGCTTTGAACACTTCAAGGCTTGGAGCCGCCACAGCTTCTCTTGTCAATCTGTTCCAGTGCCTCACCACTCTCATGGAGAGGAGCTTCTTCCTAATAGGTTGCTCAGGGAGTCATCTTCACTGAAGGTGTTCAGGAAACATGTGGACATGGCACTTTGGGGCATGGTTTAAGGGCCATGGTGGTGGTGTTGGGTTGAAGGCCACATTTGATGGCCTTAAAAGGTCTTTTCCAACCAAAATGATTCTATGTTTCTATGAATGTCTAATCTAAATCAAGCTGCTTCCAGTTTGAAGCTACCAGCCCTCATGCTGTCACCTTCTCCAACTCTTCTACAGCTCCCTTCGAATACGGGGAAACTGCTTCAAGAAGAGCTTTGGGTTAGGCTGTAAAATGCTGCCCCATCTAATTAAATTCTGCATTTTTCCCTGCCAAGGGTTGCTCCAGGCAAGTCCATGCAGGCAGAGGCAGACAGACTGGAGCTGAAGCTGGATGTAGAACAGTCAGCTCTGGTCCAGAAGCTGTTCACCGGCAGTGTTGGCTCATATGTGGAGCTCTGCTGATGCATCCCAAAGTGAACAAGAGGTCAAGTGACTCAGACCTGCCCAATGCAGCATGTGCAGAGTCAAACATGGGGCTGCCCATGTCTGTCGGGGCTTGTCTTCAGCAACAGCAGGCAAGGCACCTGCAGGAACCTCTTCACATGTGGCCATGAGCTGTAAGATCATCATCTTCTCACAGCTCCGAATCCAGAGCTGAGCAGCCACAGCTCCAGATGAAGTCACTGGGAGCTGCGCTTTAATAGGAGAGTGGAGGGAAAGCTGAATCACAGCATCCCAGCATAGCAGAGACCTCTGGAGATCATCCAGTCCAAGCCCCCTGCTCAAACAGGGGCACCCACATCAGGATTACAATGGACAGCTGGGTTTGGAAGCTCTCCAGACAAGGACAATCCACAACATCTCTGAGCAGCCTGTTCCAGGGCTCCATCTCCCTCATACCAAAGGAGTTTTTGCAGGCGGAAGCCCTGGCTTCCAGTTTGTGCCCCTTGCCCTGTCACTGGGCACCACTGACAGGAATGTGGTCTCATCCTCTTGCCCCCCACAACTCCTTTAGCTCGTGCTGAGCATTGAGTAGATCCCCTCTGAGGTTGCACTTCTCCAGGCTCAACAGCTTCAGGGCTCTCAGCCTTTCCTACTCACAGAGATGCTCCAGGCCCCTCAGCATCTTCCCAGCCTCCACTAGACTCTCTCCACTAGTTCCTTGGAATTTGGGAGCCCAGAACTGGACCCAGGACTCCAGCTCTGGTCTTTCTAGAACAGAGTGGAGGGGAAGGAGAACATGCCTTGATGTGATGACACTGCAGGACACCCTTGGCCATCCTGGCCACAAAAGCACATTGCTGGTTCATGTGCAACTTGTCCACTGGCACTTTCCGTTCTCCTTGGAGTTGTTTCCCAGAAGCTCACTCCTCATCTATACTGGTGCAGGGGGTTGTTCCTCCCAAGGTGCAGGATCTTACACTCACCCTGGTTGAACTTCATTAAGTTCCCCTCCTCTGACTCTTCAGCCTGGCCAGGTCAAGACTCCAAAGCCCTGGGTCTGCAAGTGAGTTTGTTTTACCTCTTCCTTCTCTGAGTTCAGTTCTCTCACTGTCCTACAATTCCCTAGACAGAGTTACAAAGGAAACCTTAAAGGTGGCTTTCAAAAGTCATAACTGGTTTACCTTCCTTGTCCTTCAGGCATCAGTCACAACTCCATTTTCAATTATTCATAAATTCAAACAATAGGATTTTGTCCCTCCCCGAAAGACACAGATAGATTTGTTCCCCAGGGGCGAAATCCCGCTTTGTCTGAGTGATGAACAGGACCAGGACTGTCCTCCTTTACTGAGCACTGGTCAAATACTGGGGTCAGTTTTGGGCCCCTCCAAGAAGATCCTTAAGATTTTGGAGTATGTCCAGAGGAGGGTAATAAAGATGGAGAACAGGTCCAATGAGGAGCAGATAAGGGACTGGGATTGCTCAGCCTGGAGAAAAGGAGGCTGAGAGAAGACCTCCTAGTTCTCTATGACTCCCTGAAAGGAGATTGGTGACAGATGGGTTTAGTCTCTTCTCCCAAGGAACAAGTGACAGGACAAGAGGAAACAGCTCAAGCTGCCCCAGGGGTGGTTTAGGTTGGACATGAAGAACAATTTCTTCTCCTTGAGGGTTGTCAAGGCCTGGCCCAGGCTGCTCAGGGCAGTGCTGGAGTCCCCATCCCTGGAAGCGCTTCAGAGCTGTGGAGATGTGGTGCTGAGGGACATGATTCAGTGCTGGGTTAAGGGTTGGATTGGATCTTAAAGATGTTTTCCAACCTAAATGACTCTGTGATCATGATGTGCATCAACAATTCAGGATGCACCAGAGGCCCTGTATACCAGCCTCCCAGGTAAATCTGAGTTTGCCATTCCCAGTAAGAAGGATTGAGCCCTCCTGACCCACATTCCAGCTCCTCCTTCCCACATTAGTCCTATTTTCCAAACATAATTTTCCTCATTTCTTCTTTTCTCCACTCTTCTGCTCCCCAGTCTTTATTCCAAAGATTGATATCCTGATCTTTGTACAAAATTCCACATCAGGCACCTTCTAAAATGAAACATAAAAGGAGACAGATGAGGAGCATCACACAGAAATAAAAGAAGACAGTTTCCTATGATGAGATTTCTCGGCACGGCATCCAAACCTTGATCCTTATGGAGCAGAGCTGCACTTGGGAATTCAGCCTGAGGGAGAAGAATTTATTATCCAGCACCAGCCATCATCAGGGGTTAGGAGAACGCAGAAAATGGACAGAGATACATAGGAAATCCTTCCTGAAACAAACCAAATGCTTCCGCCCCACCTAATGAGGTGGGAAAGTGGGGAGGGATTATGGGGTGGTGGGGAGGGAAGAGCCAGGCTTGAAAAGCACGTGGTGGCATCTGTTGGCAGGGCAAGGTCAGTCTGATGACATCTGCTGGTGGTCAGGGTCAGAGCCAGCAAGGACAGAAGCCACAAGAGAGTCATTTCTAGTCACAGCAGAACAAAAGCTCCCAGCACAGCTCAGCAGTCAGGTGATGTGTCGGGCTGCTGAGCACCAGGCATTCAGTTTGACGTCATCATCCTCCCACCAACCAATCATAGAATCTTTTCAGTTGGAAAAGACCTTTAAGATCATCGAGTTCAACCATTCTGTAACTCTAACAAGTCTGGTGTTGAACCATGTTCCTCAGCACCACATCTCTGCAGCTTTTAAAGCATCCCCAGGGATGGGGACTCAACCACCTTCCTGGGCAGCCTATTCCAGTGTTTGAGAACCCTTTTGTTGAAGATGTTTCTTCTGACAACCAACTTAAATCTCCCCTGAGGCAACTTGAGGCCTTTTCAAGATGTCCTTGACGGAAGAAGCCAACCTTCAGCTGGCTTCAACCAATCTCCTTTCAGGAAGCTGTAGAGAGCCAGAAGGTCTCCCGTCAGCTTCATTTTCTCCAGGATGAATAATCCCAGGTCTCTCAGCCACTCCTCACAAGTTCTCCAGACCCTTCATCAGCATCATTGTGCTTCTCTGGACCTGCTCCAGCACCTCAATGTCCTCCTTGGAGTGAGTGCCCCAAAACTCCGCCCAGTACTGAAGGTGTGGCCTCACCAGAGATATAAACCGAATCAGGGGAGACTTTTCACAGATCGATGATTCACTGAAGCACAGGACCACTGTGGTTCTGCAATTCTGTGATGTCTGGACAGGGAAGTAGGGAAGAGTGGCTTCCCCACATCTGACTCAAACCTTCTTTCAGGGAGATAGAGAGCAAACATTACAACATGGAGTTTTAAGGGTTCCGCTCCAGCAGTGACACCACACAAGGACGCACAGCTCATCACCATAGATCTCTGGATCATCCTACTCTTTCCATGGACAAAATCCAGAGCTCTCCATGGCCACTGGCACTGCAGAGGTGGCCATGTTCCAGTCCAGCCAACTAAGCAAACCAACACCACCAGCAAACCAATCCCCTCCCACCTATTTAACTGGCATTTGAGTGATGCCGAGGAGCAGAAGAACCCATCCAGAAATCTAAGGATTGAGTTGAGCTTTCAGAGTTAAGCGGTTGGGACAAAAAAAATTACAACCTTTTGTCTGGGAAATTGGTGTGGGCTTTATGTGCAGTTTCAGACTCATGCAACTGCTGGCCTTTGAAGTTGTCAGTATGGTGCAGGAGCATTTTTCTAAGTCTCCTTTGCCAACCAGTTAATGACCATTAAGCAAATCTTTGCATCTGTTCATGTGTGAGTTCTTCTCTGGGGTAAAGAGGGGTCCAGAATCCCCAAACTTCACCGTGGTGGGGCTTGGAAGTGACCTCTGGAGATCATTCAGTCCCTTCTGCTCAAGTAAGGTCACCCGCAGCAGCTTGCATAGCATCACCATGGCCAGGTGGGGTTGGAAGCTCTCCAGACAAAGAGATTCCACAACCTCGGCGGGCAGCCTGCTCCAGGGTTCCACCACCCTCTGAGTCAACAAGTTGGTCCTGATGGAATCCCCTGGGCTCCAGTTTGTGCCCCTTGCCCTGTCACTGGGCACCGCTGACAAGAGTCTGCCCCCATTCTTTAGTCCCACAGAGCTCCTTTAACTCTTGCTAAGAATCTCAGTTCCTTTAACTTGTGCTGAGCATTGAGTAGATCCCCTCTCAGGCTGCTCTTCTCCAGGCTCAACAGCCCCAGGGCTCTCAGCCTTTCCTCCTAACAGAGATGCTCCAGGCCTCTCAGCAGCTTCCCAGCATCCTCTGGACTCTCTCCGGTAGTTCCCTGTCTCTCTTGAACTGGAGAGCCCAGAACTGGGCCCAGTTCTCCAGCTGTGGCATCCCTAGAGCAGAGCAAGGAGGGGGGAGAACCTCCCTCAACCTGCTGGCCATATTCTTTTTGATGCCCTTCAGAAGGCCCTTAGCCTTCTTGGCCACAAGGCACATTGCTGGCTTACAGACTGTTGTCTATCAGCACTCTCAGGTCCTTCTCCACAGGGATGCTTCCCAGCAGGTCACCCCTCTCACCTGCACTGGTGCAGGAGGTTGTTCCTTCACGGGTGCAGGACCCTACACTTGCCCTGGCTGAGTATCATGAGGTCCCTCTCCCCCAGTTCTCCAGCCTAGCCAGGTCTGGTTGAATGGGAGCACAGCCTGACGGGGTGTCAGCCATTCCTGCCAGTTTGGTACCATCAGCAAACTGGCCCAGAGTACACTCTTCCTTCATCTATGCTGTTGACAATCTTGAAGAAGACTGGACTCAGTATTGAACTCTGGAGAACACAAGCTACAGGCCTCCAACCAGACCCTGTAGAACAATCATTGCATCACCCAGACAACCAGTTTGAGAGTCTTAATTACAGTTCATTGCTGGCTCCCAACCTAACTACATCATCTCCAGAAGTTCTTGGGCTTCTCTGAGCTAGCAACACATGAAGAATTAACACAAACCCACCCCTCTAAAGCCACCAAGCCATCATCTCCTCACCAAATCTCCATCCAAACCCAAAACCATAAACAATTCTCCATGACTCAAAGCCTTGACTCACATCCACGGGTTAAGTTTAGCCCAGGACACCTCAGCATCGTGGTTCACCTCACTGCAGGGACAACAGAACCAACCACACATCTCCTGAGTCACCTAACAGCTGCTGGCAAGCACCTCAACATATAGACTCACAGCACAACCATGCTGATCCAGTATCCAGCAGCTACTGCTGCTGAAGGGGCTTCTCCATCCATCCCATTGCCACCAACATCCTCCTCACACTTCTCCTGCACCATTCCTGGTTCCTCCTTTGCTCCATGTTGCAGGGAATGACAGAAGACTAATTCAAAATGAGGGATTTTAAGCAATTTGAGTTCTTTGACCTGCCTCACCTTGAGGCCACATCAGAACCTGGTAGGAAGGGAGGAGGGTCAGGAGAGAGGTAGCAGCAGATCTGAAGCATCCCTGAAGCTCAGGCCACCAGGTCATGGGTCAAAGACCTGCTCATCAGCCCTTCTCAGAGGCATCCGTGTCTGGCACAACCAAGGGTAGGCTACATCTCCTGTGCATGAAGGTCAAGGCCACATCCATTAATCAGAGTTAACTGCAAAAACCAAGTCCAAGGTCACCTCAGAACTAAGGTCCTCCAGTTGTCTCTTGGGATCTACATGGAGAATCCAAACAGAAGAAAAACTTGACTACAGGGACCTTAACAGAATCACAGAATGCCAGGTTGGAAGAGACCCCATCTAGATCTTCATCCCAGATCTGATGGGAACCACTTCAGTGGGTGTCAAGAGAATAAGGCCAGCATACCCGGCTTTGAGCTCTAGGTTTATAGGAGCACCATCACTTCTCCTACCAGCAAGGCTGCAGAAATGGCCTTGACATCAGCCATGACAACACAATGACACGAACTCATCATCCCAATAAATAAACACAGATTTGGAGAGCTGTGAGCACTCAGCAGAACTATGAAACCAGCAATTGGTGGCACAAGGGTTTCATGTTACAACCTCAAGGAAAGAGAAAAAACAACCAGCAAACCCAGCACATTTCATACAAATATCAGTAAAGCAAACATTGATGAGGTTTTGTTCTTCCAGGCAAACACCGAGAGCTCCAGGTTCACCTGCTTCCCTACACATTTCATGTGATCATGTTTGGAAGGGACCTCTAGAGATCATCCAGTCTAACCCCCCTGATAAAGCAGGGGCACCCACAGCATCTTGCCCAGGTTCATAATGTCAAAGGTAGTTTTGGAATCTCTCCAGAGAAAGAGATTCCACAACACCTCTGCACACCCTGCTCTGGGGCTTTGCCACCCACATGGTCTCATCAAGCTTGAACTTGAACGTGTCCTGGGATTGAGTCTCTATCACCTCTCTGAGCAACCTGTTGCAGTGTTCCTCTACCCTCACTGTGGGAAAATGTCCGAAAGTTCCTCCTAATGTCCAAATGATCTTCTCTACACCTTTACCTTTATTCCAGGTCCTAAAGCAAATTTCTTTCAGATGTGACTAAGAAATCTGCTTCTTTGAGACATTTTTCTTCTAAGCCTCTTTTCAACAGATGCTTTGGCTCAGTGTGCCAAATTTTCAGTCACAGGGCTGGGAATAATTTTATGGCCACCAAATCTGGTGTTTTGCTTCAATACCATGATTCCCAAAGCAACAGCGGAAGGGAGAAGACCTGGGGCTTGTAAAGCCAGCAAAGACACCAGTCACGTCTTGGGAACATGTGCTGGAGTCACTGGAAAGTAACAGCACAAGCGGGAAAGAAGAAGGAACAGCCTGTCCTCCCAGATCTCCTCCATCACTGCATCTCGCTGCCTTTAGCAACCAGATTGTCATCTCATCAAAATCAGTGCAGAGAGCCAGCTGGAGAGCTTTGGGGTTTCACCAGCAGCAAGGTTTCTCCCAAAAGCCTGGCATCCTTCCCTCCTCTTCCCTGCAGGGAGAAGGATTCAGATGCCTTCAAGCTGTCCCAGATAATGACCCCATCACCCACCATCCATCAGCCCCTTTTCTCCTAGACTTAGTGATGCAAATGTGTTGTCTGACACCGAGCTCCTCTGTCAGACAGAGCTGGGCTTTGGGAGGGGGGTGTGAGGAGAAACCTCTTTTTCACAGAATCAGAGTGGTTGGGTTAGAAGAGACCTTAAAGGTCATCTAGTCCAAACCCCCTGCAGTCAGGAGAGGCATCTGCAATTAAAGCAGGTTGCTCACAATCCCAAACAACCTGGGCTGGATGGGTTCCGTGAATGGAGCACCTAGGACCTCTCAGGGCAACTTGTGATACCACCCTCACAATAAAGAACATCTTCCATCTCACCCTCTTGTAGTTTCAAACCATTATCCCTTGCCCTGTCACAACAGGCCTTGTTCAAAAGTCTGTCCCCAAATTTCTTCTCAACCCCTTTAAGTCCTGAAAGGCCACCAAAAGGTCTTTCTGGAGTCTTCTCCAGGCTGAACAGCCTCAACTCTCTCAGTCTGTCCTTACAGGAGAGGTGTTCCAGCCCTCTGATCATCTTTTTGGCCCTTCTCTGGACCCACTCCTTCTTGTGTTGCAGGTTCCATAGCTGGACACAGTACTCCAGGTGAGGTCTCACCAGAGCAGAGCAGAGCAGAGTGGTAGGATCACCTCTCTCAACCTGCTGGCCATGCTGCTTTAGATCCAGCCCAGCCTGCCATTTGCCTTCTGGGCTGCAAGTGCCCATTGTCAGTTCATGTCCAGTATCTCACCCCCCAGCACCCCCAAGTTCTTTCCTACAGGGTTGCTCTCAATTTCATCACCTCCCAGCCTGGACTGATAGTCAAGGATTCCCCCAACCCAGGTGCAGGACGTTGCACTTTGCCTCATTGTACTTCATAAGGTTCTCCTCAGCCCATTTTTCTATTCTGTCCTTGTCCCTCTGGACAAATCCCATCCTTCAGCATTATCAATCACACTACCCAGCTTGGTACCATCAGCAAACTTGCTGAGAGTGCACTTAACCTCTCTGTGAATATAATTGATAAAGATACTGAACAGCACTGGTCCCAGTATGGACCCTTGAAGGCCAGCACTGGTCCCAAGATAGTCCATACCCACATCTCTGGATTCCTATACACACATGACCAGGTGGAGACCTTGTGTCCAAGTATAGAAGAGGTTGCAAACACAATACAGAACCACCTATAGGTCCATGTCTACCTCAGAGCTGTATCTACTCCAACGACCTACACATCTAGAGGTTGCATGGCAGTGCCATGGAGCAGACACATGCTGAAGGATGTTCTCATAACACAGGAAAGGTTCCAGAGGACAGTGTCTACAAACCACGGTCACCAGCACACACCCACCACATGCTTATTGGTGAGCGTCCATCCATCCAACACAACTGGCACAGAGCAAGACAGGGGCACCTGAGGATGGGGCACCTCACACAGACCCACCCAGTACCCATACTGGCTACAGCTGGCATGCAAATGGGACTGGTATCAATGTCTATGTTCTTATCAGGTATGCAGTCCTATCTCCAAGGGAGCAGATAACCTTGGGGACACAGACCCGATGTGAACCTCCGCACACCCAAGAGCTCACGTACCAGGCACTCACAGTTCCTGCAACCATCCACAGGCAGTTAGGTGTGCAGGAGTGGGGTGTAGACACCCCTAGGTGTACCTACACCTTGTGGTGGATACAAACACATAACCAAGCACATATCCTATGAGGCCACAACTGCAGGCATACACACAGCTGACAAGGATTCACAGGACAGGATCACGCTGGTCACAAACATCCACGGGCACATCCACAGCCAGTGTCTGCACCTCATGCCTGGCCCTCGGGATGCAAGGAGTGGATGAGACATCAGGATTGCAGAAAAGCACGTCCCCAAAACACAGCCATGGCCACAGGAGCAGCCCCAGGGCCACAGAAGCACCTTGGGTCACACCATACTAGTGACCCCCACACCATCACAGTCCTTGCCCAAAGACAGACAGCACCATGTGCATAAGCACCGAGACCGGTCCCCTCTTCCTGGTGGGGTTGTAGGGTCACCAAAAATGTCCTGTGGGAGTTTGTGTGTGTCTCCAGGATGTCCGGGTTGGAGAGGAAGGTTTGTGTCCCTCAGAGGTGTCCTGGTGGAGGTGCGTGTGTGCCGGGCATGTCCCGGTGGGGTTGAGGGGTCCCACTCAGCGTGACGGATGTCACAAAGCCACGGTGTGAGGTGAGCCTTTCCACGCCCTTATGTAGGTGCTCTCCCCCTGTCCCACTCCTCCTTCGCCCCATTACCTTCTTGACGGTGCGCGGCGCCTCGGTGACGGTCCCATCGGGGCTGACGAGCGCCTCGGCCGCGGAGCCGCCGCCGTTGTCGCCGCCGTCTCTGTGCCGGTGCCGGGGGTGGTGCGGGTCGCTCCGTTTCATGGCCGAAGCCTGCGGCACCTTAGCAGCGCCAAGCGGCAAACCAGTGGCGGATAACCCGGG
>VWYK01117004.1:53384-63895 GCA_013399775.1 Semnornis frantzii | reverse complement strand
CTTCTTGGGATGAGGCATCCACAGCTTCTCTGGACAGCCTGTTCCAGTGTCTGACCACCCTTATGGTGAAGAAATTCTTCCTAATGTCCAATCTAAATCCACCCTGCTCTAGTTTCAAACCATTGCCCCTTGTCCTATCACCCCAGGCCCCTATAAAAAGTCCCTCTCCAGCTCTTCTGTAGCTTCTTTCATGTACTGGAAAGCCACCAAAAAGCCTCCCTGAAGCCTTTTTCTCTGCAGGCTGAACAAACTCAACTCTTTCAGCCTGCCCTTGTAGAGGCTCATAAAGGCTCCAGCCCTCTGATCAAATGAGAAGCCAAGATGTTTATGGGTAAAGTGTGGTGTCTGACAGCCCAGGAACTGGCAGTGCTCTCAGCAAGACAAGAAGGACCAGACTCAAGTCACACCAAGGGATGTTTAGGGTGGGCATTGAGCAGTGCGCCCAGGTGGCCAAGAAGGTCACCAGGAGCCTGGCTTGGATCAGCAAGAGCGTTGCCTGCAGGACCAGGGCAGGGACTTTCCCCCTGTACTGGGCACTGCTGAGACCATACCTTGAGTACTGGGATCAGTTTTGGGCCTCTCACTTCAGGAAGAACATTGAAGGGCTAGAGTAGGTCCAGAAAAGGGTGGTAAAGCTGGTGAAGGGTCTGGAGAAGGGTCTGGAGAACTTGTGAGGAGCGGCTGAAGAATCTGGGGTTACTTATCCTGGAGAAAAGGAGGCTGATGGGAGACCTGTCTCTCTACACCTCCCTAAAAGGAGGCTGGAGAAAGGTAGGGGTTGGTCTCTTCTCCCAAGGACGAAGTGATAGGACAAGAAGAAATGGTCTCAAGTTGCTCCATTTTCATGCTGTCTTTGAAATTTTAACCTACCAAGTCTGCAAACTCTTGTTCTGTGCTGGAGGGATGCCTGATGGACAGAAAGGCCATCTAAGGTTTTTCCCTTCTTCCCTGAGGATCCTCAGTGTTCACTGGGGAAATTAAATGTGATTTGCCAACCAAGGAGGCAAGAAGGTGACACCCAATGGAGATTTCACGGAACCACAGAGTGATTTGGGTTGGAAGGGACCTTCCAAGGTCATCTAGTCCAAGTCTCCTGCAGTCAGCAGGAACATCTGCAACTAAAGCAGGCTGCTCAGAGATCAGGACAACCTGACCTAGAATGGTTCCAGGAATGGGGCATCTACCACCTCCCTGGGTAACCTGGGACAGAGTCTCATCAGCATAAAAAATGCCTGCATTCTCTCTAGTCTAGATCTGCCTAAACTAAAGTGTTTCAAGCCATCACCCCTTGCCCTATCACATCAGGCCCTGGTAAGGTCTGTCCCCAGCATTCTTCTTGACCCCTCAAAGTACTGAAAGGCCACCAGAGAGTCCCCTCAGTTCATAGAATCATAGAATGGTAAGGTTGTAAGGGACCTCAAAGATCATCTAGTTCCAACCCCCCCACCATAGGCAGGGACATCTCCCACTAGTACAGGTCACCTGGCCTTGAACACCTCCAGGGAGGGAGCAGCCACTACCTCCCTGGGCAACCTGTTCCAGTGTCTCACCACCCTCACTGGAAAGAATTTCCTCCTAATATCCAGTCTAAATCTCCCCTCTACCAGTTTAAACCCATTGCCCCTTGTCCTGTCATTACAAGACCTTGTAAATAATCGCTCCTCGGCCTTCCTGTAGGCCCCCTTAGATACTGGAAGGCTACTAGAAGGTCTCCTGGAAGCCTTCTCTTCTCCAGGCTGAAGAGCCCCAACTCTCTCAGCCTGTCCTCACAGCAGAGCTGCTCCAGCACTTCTGATCATCCTTGTGGCCCTCCTCTGGACCCACTCCAACAGTTCAATGTCGTTCCTGTGCTGGGGGCTCCAGAACTGTACACAGTTCCTTCAAACTCCTTAAAACCTCCCCCAGCGAAGGAGCTGGATGGAGAAGGGTTCATGGGACACACCCATGGGGAGCAGGAACATCCCAAACCCCAGCATGAGGGTGCTGAGGGTGGAGAAGACCCCACCCTAGTTTTGTCCCTGCCCTGGAGGTGGCATCTTCTCCTCGTTCCCCAGTCCCAAGTCCTGCTTGGACAACCATGTTAAGAGGTTTCTTGGCTGTGGTTTTGGTTAGGGAAACCACAGGGTGGTGGCTGCACTCCTTATCATCCCCTGGAGCCAAAATTGTGGGAGAGGCAAAGCAAAGGCACCTCCCTGTCTTCCCAATCTTAATTATTATTCTTAATTATAATTTTCAATTAATTATTATTATTATTTCCTTGCAAAACTTTACCCCAGCAGCATATGACACTGTGAGCATACACAGTGGCAGGAGCCAACAGCCACTTTTGAGTGAGGATTTTCAATGCTCCCAGCCCAGCGCCAGGGCAGGATGCTCCAGAAGTAAAAAATTTGGGCTGAATTTATCCAATTCTGGGCTTATCATCCCTTTTAACCAAGACATTAAAATTTTCACCCCGGTTAAATGGTGGATTTTGGTGGTTCATTCCCATTTTCCTCTGCTAGAGCATAGCTGGTTTCACCTCCTGCACTGCTTGTGAGGAAAAATTGGTGTTTCTCATGACAAATGTGGGTTTTTCCCCCAAAAAACCCTCTTTTTTTTGTCCACTTTTTGCCAAATCAAGGGAATTTTGCTACCAGAGGGTATGTGGTGGGGTCAGGATGTCTCCTGTCACTTTCAAAATGAAGTATTTTAGCTTTTTTGTTCTCTAAACCCACCTCATATAGAAGTAGCATCTCTAATAATTTTTGTTTGTTTTCTTTAAATAAAAGCAGCTCAGAAAAATGAAATTGAGAGAAATGGGGGGGGGAACCCACAAAAATAAAGATGGATAAACATTTTACTTTGTTCTCCTGCTGCCCACTCACCCCAGTGCAGGGCCCTTGATGGGCTCAACCAACTCTGCTCACCCAAAATCCACCAGGAAAATGCAATTCCTTGGCAAATTCCACCCACATTTCAGAGGGATTTGGGTCCTTCCAAGCACTCAGACTAAAAATAAAACAAAACCAAAGAACAAAAAGGACACTCCAAAAGCAGTGTTCGATCTCAAAACACCATCTACATACCTTATGGAACCATGTTCCACCAAGGCAAGCAGCAACACCCCCAAACTGGGACCACCTCAACTGCTGGTGTGGGGATATTTAATCCCATGGTGCCATCTGCTGGCAAAGGACATGCCCCCACCCCCCTCCAAAATTTGCTACCAAAGGCCCCAAAGACCTCACCAGCTCCTTCCACAGGTGAAATGGCTGGGACAGGGTAGGCTAAAGCTGGATTTAAGCAAATTTAAAGCAATTTAAGCAATTTCAAGAAGATTTTAAAGGTGTTTAAAGGAGGTGCGAAAAGATTTGGAGATTTTTAGACCAACCTTTGTTCTTGGGATGTCCCCAAAAAATCCAGGGCAGATTTTGCAGTGGAAACTTGGCAAATTTAATACTGATACAGGGGTTTTCCTTTATATAGAAAAAACAAAAACAAACCCAGTAACAAAACAAAAAACCCAGCCAAGGAGGTCACCGGCATAAAGAAAACAACCAGGAGACTTCCAGGATGGAACAGAGACTTGCATGGGGATAATAGAGAGGGACACCAGCAGGGACTGAGGTTCTCCAACCTCAAGGTGTGCTCTAAATTGTTTTGTTTTGTTTTTTTTTCCTTAAAAAGCAATAATCAGCATTGCTCAGGAGGGCTGGAGCACTCAGAAAGCAAAGGCAGCCCCATAGAAGGGGTTAAATTGTAAGGTTCTATCTCATTGTGGCTTGAGGAGTGCCCCAACCCATGTTCTGGGGCCAGACCCATCTTCTGTAGCTAGGAGTTGCCATGCCACTAACCCTCCAGTTTGGGTCTAGTGAGGCTCCTCTTTAGGAGCTGCCATCCCACCAACCCTCCATTTTGGGTCTGGTTCAGTTCCTCCCCAGGGACCGCCATGCCACCGACTTTCCAGTTTGGGTCCAGTTCTGTTCTTGGAAGAGCCTGAAGGCACTTTGGGACCACTTAAGGAATAGAAGAGCACCACCCCCCCACCCCAAAAAAGTAAGAATCATAGAATCGTTAAGGTTGGAAAAGACTTCTAAGATCAAGTCCAACCTTTTACCAAACACCTCCATGACCACATAACTGGGGTGACCCCAGACACACTGCTGCTGCCTCACAAGTGTTGGGGGGAGGGTTCAGCCTGGCCACGTCTCAAGGTGTTACAAAAAATGATTTAAAAAACGAAAATAAGGGAAAAGATACAACTATTGGCACAAGTGTTTGGAAGCTCTATGGACCTTCTAGGCCTGGGTGGGAGCAACCAGCTTCTGTCCTTGTCCACCTCCCTTATTCTTAAATCCCTGCAGGACCTGGGTGAGGTTTGTTCCACCAGCACCTTGTTTCTCTTCTCACAGCATTGCCGGGAGGCCACTCCAAAGCTCTTCTTGCCCGGCAAGAAACACCATCCTCTGAAGGGAGAGACTGCCTGGAGACATCAGATGTTGGAGCCATTCACAGTGGGACAAGGCGGCTTTGGTGTCCCCTCACAGACTCCCCACACTGGATGAGGCTCTAGGTCTCATCTCACCTGTCCTCATCACCTCACAATGTCCCATCAAGGTTTAAAAGTCTGAATCAGCATCCAGCAGCTCAGCATCCATCAAGTTGGTCCGAGAGTGCATAGGGGCCAAGCCAGCTCGTCGGCCCTGAGTCCTGGACCCTCCGCCACCATAGGGCAGGGGGCCATGGTTGGAAGGCCAGAGCAGCCCCCCATTGTGCTGCTGGGGCCTGCTGCTGGGGCCAGGGCTCTGCTCCTCAGGAGACCCACTCTCGGGGCAGAAGGGGTTGCTGATGAGGTGAAAGACGTTGGCTCTATGGTGCCCACCCCATGATCCTCCAGAGAAGGTGGCTTCAGGTGGGAGTCCAGGTATGGCATCAGGGGCAAAGGCAACCAGGCAGGGCTGGGGAGGCAGCCGGGGCAGGCGAGGGACAGCACTGGGGGCTGGTGGTGCTGCAGAACTCCCCAGGCAGTGCTCAGGATCTGGGCACACCTCTTCCTTCTTCTTCTTCCTTCGCTTCTTCTTGCGGCCACTGTGCTTCTGCAGCTCAGGAGAGACATCAGCCTCCACCACCCAGAGGTTGGTCCTCTCCTCTGGTGGCACTGTGGGACATAGGGAGGGTGAGAGTAGCCACATCCTGCCCTTTGCCCCTCCCACCGGCCTCAGTCCTCCAGCTTTGCCTCCCCCTGCGTGCCCAACACCCTTTATCCCATCTCCCAAAAGAGGTGCCCCAGATGGTCCCTAAGTACTTGCCAGGGGTTGCCACAGGTGTCACAGAGATGTCCTGGGGCAGAATAGCTCCTCTTCTGGCCACCATCTTGGTGACATGCTGGGCCCATGCTGAGGAAACATCAGCTGATGGCTCATTGATGTCAAATGCTAAGCCAGCTACAAAGACAACAGAGGAGCCACAGGTCAAGGACTGTACCAGCGCAGGGATTGTCCCCCTGGACTGGGCACTGGTGAGGCCACACCTCTAATCCTGGGGTCAATTTTGGGCCCCTCACTCCAAGACAGACATTGAGGGGCTGAAGCAGGTCCAGAGAAGGGCAGTGAAGCTGGTAAAGGGTCTGGACAAGGAGAAGGGTCTGGAGAACTTCCGAGGAGCAGCTGAGGGACCTGGTAGAGCTCAGCCTGGAGAAAAGGAGGCTGAGGGGAGACCATCTGGCTTTCTACAAGTCCCTGAAAGGAGGGTGGAGCCAGGTGGGGACTGGTCTCTTTTCCGAAGAAGCAAGTGACAGCACAAGAAGAAACCGCTTCATGTTGCTCTGGGGGAGGTTCAAATTGGACATGAGGAACAATTTCTTCTTCTTGAGGGTTCTCAAAGCCTGGCCCAGACTTTCCAAGGCAGTGGTGGGGTCCCCATCCCCAAAGGGGTCTCAAAGCTGCATAGATGTGATGCTGAGAGACATGGTTCAGTGGCAGCCTGGCAGTGCTGGGTTATGGGTTGGACTTGATGATATTAGAGGTCTCTTCCAACCAAAATGATTTGATGATGGTGAGGACCTCCAAGACAACCCAAGTCCACAGGTACATACCCACAGGGCCATCATGTGACACAGTGTGCATGCTGAAGGACAGCTCCTGGCCGGGGTCACGCAGCAGCTCCTTGCGCTTGGAGAAGGCCTTTGCAATCATCTTGCTCTTCTTGATCCTCTTGGGCTGGTCATCACTCTGCCCCGTCAGCCTGGGGACACAGTGCGTTAGAGCAGGTGGCCCAGGCACTTGGGGGACACACAACCTCAGGCATCACAGCACTGGGCACAGGGACCCTCCCCATCTCCCGCTCTTCCCCTGGACATGGACACTATGCCTTGGATGGAGAATGTCCCACAAAAAGGACACAAGACACCTGCAAAGTGGAAGAGGCACCTCCTTGACTACTGTGAGGCCACAACTCATTGACCTGATGGACAAGAGTTTAGTGACTACATCCAACATCTCAGGACATTAGATGGGGAACGGAAGGGCCACAGGGAGCTCAAGCGACATTCTCAAGGTCTCACCTGCACCAGGTGCGCTTCCAAATGAGCAGGGTAGCCTTGGTCCAGACCCAGGTGCTCATGGAGACTCCAGTGCCAAACATAGCAAAGAGGTTGATCTTCTCCACCAGCAAGCTTGGACGGTTCTTGATCTCACAGTCTGGGATGGGCTTGTTGGTCTGTGTGGCAATGGTCACGTTGGCCTCACACCTGTGGGGACAGACATAGGATGGTGGCCATGAAGAGGGGGACACCCAACACTACTCACCAGCTCTGTGATGGCAACACTGGTTGGGGACATGGGGTCCTCCACTCTGTAACGTGCTGGGAGGTTCTGGGATGCCACCACTGTCCCACTCACAGGACGTATTCCCGGAAGCTGCGCTCCCACTCCGCCTGGTTGAAGAAGTCGTAGAAGTGGCAGCCAAACGTGATGAAGACAAAGCCGAAGGCCAAGAAGCCGAAGATGCCTGAAGGAGAAGTGTGACATCCCTGGTTCAGACAGACCTCAGTGACACCAGGAGAAAAGATGCTTCACCAAAGCCAAAGCACCATCACTACAGCTTTGTCACCTGCTCCATCCACACCTAAGAAAGTGGTATGGAATTGTCCAGGACAGAACATACCCAATCCCACCCAGATTTGGGCCTGGATGCTCACCCAGGCGCAGCATGGTCTCATTGATCTTGCTGGCCGCCTTCTCACTCAGCAGCCCGGGGTGGTTGCTCTTGATGGAGAAGAGCGTCATGACCCCTGTGGTGGAAGGATGAGGTGGTCAGAGTTGCAGGGACACCCATGGTGACCCTGTCCCCAAGCTGCGGTGAGTCCATACCTACCTCGGATAAGGAAATAGCCACCGACGATGAGAACGAGGCCGATGGGTGCCAGGACAAAGCCAGCCCGGTAGCGGTAGTTCTTGTAGCCCACAAAGCAGATGCCACTGACAGAGTCACCATCAACCTGCCAGAGATGGGGACATGGTGCCGGTCAGTTGGCTGTGGCCATCCCTCACCACACACATTCATTTATAGAATGGTTTGGGTTAGAAGGGACCTAAAGATCACCCAGCTCCAACTCCCCTGCCATAGGCAGGGACACTTCCCACTAGATCAGGTTGCTCAAGGCCTCACCCCACCTGGCTTTGAAGGCCTGGAGGGAGAAGGCATCCACAACATCACCTTGGGAGGGAAACCACAAGGACATAGGATGCCGGTCCTGTTACCTGTGCCACAGCCAGGATGGCTACGGTGAGGACAAAGGGGATGGACCAGGTGATGAGGTGGAAGTAGGAGGTCTTGCCCAGGAGTGGCTGGTAGGTGGTGCCCAGAGCCTTGAAGGAGGTGTGCCAGGCATAGGTCAGCATGACAAACCAGATGACACCAGACATCAGCGAGTAGTAGACGATGACGAAGATGATGACACAGGAGAGCGTCTCATTGGAGCTACAAGAGGAGGTGAGACAGGAATGTCACCAACCTCCATGGCAGGACAAAGGGATGAAGAACGTCTCTTCTACCCCAAGAGTGGAGCATCCTCCATGCACCCAAGAGGCCAAGAAATCCCAAGAGCCTTCTCAGGCCTTGGGGATGCCTCTTGACACGTGGCCGTGGTGGGATGGGGACGAAGGTGACACATACGTGGGTTCTCCCAGCCGCATGGTGCCATCAGCTCGGCAGACGATCTCTTTGCGGGCACCATCCATGAACTGTGCCAACCAGCCGATGCTGCCCACAAAGAAGCAGGCGTTGACGTAGAAGAGGATGACAGCAGGGTAGCGGTTGGAGTTCCTCCAGTCAGCAACAAACGTGGCCTGGCAGAGGGGGAGCAAAGGGACAGCTTAGTGCCTGGTCCCCTCGTGGAGACACCACATCATGTCCCTGGTTTGTCTCACCAGGGTGAAGAAGGTGCAGAAGATGGTGACAGAGCTGAAGGCAGCGATGTAGACGTGCATCTCGCGGTGCTCCTTCTCAGTGAAGAGTGGGTTCTGGCACTGGATGCCACAACCCTCCACGTCCTCGTACCAGCTCTTGGGGTTGTCCGTCTTCACCAGTGGTGCCTCGCACTGCCCTGAGTTGTTGAACTTGATGTTCTGCACCTCATTCTGCCCGAGGAGAAGAGAGGCTGTGAGGAGGAGGAGGGAGCACCTCCAGGTGAAAGAGTGGACATTGGTCCCATGCAGAGGACTGGAGATGTTTCCCTGCTTCTGTTGCCCCATAGGGATTTCACAGAGTGATAGAATGGGTTGGGTTGGAAAAGACCTTTGAGGGCCACCTAGTCCGATCCTTCTGTACTCAGCAACGGCTAGAGAAAGTCACTCAGAGCCTGAAAGAACCTGGCCTGGAATGGTTGCAGGGATGAAGTTTCTACCACCTCTCTGGGCAATATGGGACAGGGTCTCACCACCCTCATCATGAAGAACATCTTCCATACATCCAATCTCAATCTCCCCCTTTTAGTTTCAGACCATTACCCCTTGTTCAGCCACAACACGCTCTGATCAAAAGTCCCTCTCCATATCTTTCTTTTCACACTCTTTAAGGACTGAAAGGCCACGAGAAGGTCTCCTTGAAACCTTCTCTTCTCCAGGCTGAACATCCCCAACTCTCTCAGCCTGGCCTCACAGCAGAAGGCTTCCAGCTCCCCCATCATTGCTGTGTTCTCCTCTGGCCCCGCTCCAACAGGTCCATGTCTGTCCTGTGCTGGAGACTCCAGAGCTGCCCCCAGCATTACTGGTGGGGTTTTAGCAAAGCACAGCAGAGGGTCAGAATCCCCTCCCTGCACCTGCTGTCCATGCTGCTGGGGATCAGCCTAGGAGAGGTTGGTTCTGGGGCTGGGAGGACACATTGGTGGTACCTCTCCAGCTTTTCACCCACTGAATCCTGCAGGATGGCCTCCCCATGTCCCCCCCATACCGGGCATCCCTCAGGGAAGCGGTCGTGCGTGCACTTGAGGAAGTCAGGCCAACCACGCTCACGCTCCACAATGGTGCAGGGTGCACGGGTGGCCTGGCAGAGGGTCTGGCTGGGCAGCTCCACCTGGCCATCCTCACACTTCGGCATGTAGACAGCACAGAGCAGGGGCTGGATGACATCCCAGCAGCGCGGGGCATTGCGCAGGCCTGCAGAGACAGTGGTATCAACTCCAGGTCACCTTGTGTCCTCCACCCCATGTTATCCTCTCCCTGCCACCCCATGTCATTCTATCCCTGCCACCTCACATCACCCCATGTCCCCGCCACCCTACATCACCCCACATTCTCCACCCTGTGTTATCCTCTCCCTGCCGACCCATGTCACCCTACATTCCCCACCTCATGTCGTTCTATCCCTGTCAAACCACTATGTGCCCATGGCAACTGTGTATGGGGTTGGCATGTGGCAGAACTCACCCTGCACTGTCCCACCCATCAGCTTGGCACACAAGGCAGCTGGATCCTTCTGTAAAGCCTCTGGAGTGCCATGATTGTCCTGTCCCTCACTATACTGCTCCCCTCCAACCTGTACTCATCCCATCCCTCACTATACTGCTCCTCTCCTGTACCCATACTGTACCCATGCCATCCCCCGCTACACCGTTCCCCTCCAGACTGTACTCATCCTGTCCCTTACTACACTGCACCCTTCTGTACCCTACCACGTTGCGTCCCTCTATAGTGCTCCTCAGGCCCAGTGCCCATCACTACACCCCCTCCCAGTGCCCCTTCCAGGCCTTTTCCAGACGCCCGACGGTGCCCGTCCCCCCATACCTCCCTGTCTCGCCTATCCCCCTCGTCCCGCACTGGGCCGGAGCACATTCCCCAAGCCTCATCCCCGTCCATACCGGACCAGAGCAGGAGCTTTCCGTGAGCCTCCTCCTGCGAGTCGGAGTCGGCTGCCAGCAGCGTGGAGGTAGCGGCGTAAGGTAGCGCCGAACCCAGGCAAGCACCGTATCGGAGCCGTTCGCAGGTCGCGGGGCGGCGGCAGCGCTCGGGAACGGCCGAAGCGTTGAGGAA
>VWYK01117004.1:34129-53038 GCA_013399775.1 Semnornis frantzii | reverse complement strand
TGTGACGGAAAAGTTACTTTTTCCTTTTTTTTTCCACTTTTTTTTTTCTTTTTTTGCAGAGGACGAGTTTTTGAGGGTGAAAAGTGTGGGGTTGAGGAGAGGGATGGCGCTTAGCGACGAGGTTTGATCTCCCGAGTTGGGGAAAGTTGTTTTGGGGGCATGAAATGTTAAGAGTTTAGTGAGGGAAAAGTTGGGTATTGAGATAAAAATTGCAAGTAGTGTGAGGAAAAAGTTGCTTGGGGTGGAGGGGGAAAATTTGGGTTTTTTGTGAGGGAAAAGTTGGTTTGGGGGGAGAAATCTTAGTTTTTGTAAGGAAAAAGCTGATTTTGGAGGGGGGATTTTATTTTTTGTGAGGGGAAAGTTGGTTCGGGGGGGAAATTTTAGGTGCGGAAAAAGTTGGGGTTAGGGGGGGAAATGCCAGGTTTTGGGAGGGGAAAAGTCACCCTTTTATTCAGAGCAGGCAGGGAGAGGACAAGATTTTGAGGAGGAAACTGAAGATTCGAGGAGGAGAGTGGAGATTCGAGGAGGGGGACAGTGCCCAGGGAGGAGAAAAGAGAGATCTCAGTAGGGAGAAAGCTGTTTTTGAGGGGAAAATGTTAGTTTTTGTAAGGAAAAAAGGTTAGGTTGGGGGGTCAATTTTGATGTTCCTGAGGAAAAAAAAAAAAGTTTAGGGAGGGAGAAGTTGTTTTTGGGAGAGGAAATGTTGCTTTGCAAGGAGGAGGAGTTGTGTTTCTGGAGGAGAAAGTTTGTGCTTTTGCGAGAGAAGCTGGATTTTTGAAGGGGAGAGGAGGTTTGGGAGGAAGAGGTTGGTTTTGAGGGTGGAAAGTGGCTTTTTGAGGGGAAAGTCGTGTTTGAGGAGGGAAAAAAAACGGATTTGGGGAGCAAGAAGTTACTTTCGGTGGATGAAGGTGCTTTTTGGGGCAGAGAAGTCACTTTTTTTGGGGGAGAAAAGTTGCTTTTTTAGGGAGATAAATCACTTTTAGGGGAGGAAAGCTGGATTGGGGGGTGAAAGTAACTTTTTTTTTCCTGGGGGAAGCTTTTGGGAGGAGAAACGTTGCCTTTTGGAAAGAAACACCACTCCTGAGGGGAGACAGTTTGGTTTGGGGGGACAAAAGTTGCTTTGGGGGGACGAGTTTCTTTTTTAGGCAAAAAGGAGGAAGGTTACTTTTGGGGGAAGAAAAGTTGCTTTTTGGAGGAGAAAAGTTGCTTCTGGGGAAGAGAAAGTACTTTGAGGGGGAGGAAAGTCCACTTTGAGGGACAAAAGGTACATCAATGGGAAAGAAATGTTTCATTTGGGGAATAGAAGACTTTTGGGGAAAGTTACTTTTAGGAGAAGTCACTTTAGGGACAGGAGTCACTTCTGGGGGAAGAAAAGCTACTTTTTGCACAGAAAGTTACTTTTAGGTGAAAAGTTATTGGGGGGCGAACAAAAGCCACTTTTGGGGGGAGAAAAACTACTTTTTAGGGAGAAAAGGTTTTTTTTGAGGGAGAAGTTGGTTTGGGGGAAGGAAAGATCACTTTTAAGGAATAAAAGACATTTTTGGTGGAAGAAAAGTTACTTTCTGAGGACAAAAGCCACACCTAGGGGAAGAAAAGTTGCATTTTTTGATGGGGAAATCACTTTTGGGGGACAAAAAGTCAGTTTGGAGCATGAGGGGAGAGGTCACTGTTGAAGCTAAGCTACTTTTGGAGAGAACTTGCTTTGGGGAGATGTAGCCCTCTGCAAGAAGAATTTTGGGGACAAATGCTGCTTTTTTTTGATGGAGAAAAGTTGTCCCTTTTTGAGGGAGAAACTACTTTTAGGGGAGGAAAAATCACTTTTAGGGGACAAAAACTGTTTGGGGGGAGAAAAGTTGCTTCTTTTGACAGGGAAGTCACTTTTGGAGGACAGGTCATTTTTTGGGGGGGAGAAAACTTGCTATTTTTTGAGGAAGTTACTTTTGGGGGAGGAAAAGTCATTTTCAGCGGACAAGCCACTTTTGGTAATAGAAAAGTTTTTGGGAAAAAAAGCCTTTTTTGGGGGGAGAAAAGTTGCTTTTTTTGCTGGGGAGGTTAACTCCACGGGGACAGAAATTAGTTTGGATGCTGGGGAGGTTAACTCCACGGGGACAGAAATTAGTTTGGAGCAGGGAGGGAGAAGCCACCGTTGGAGAGAAGCTACGTTTCAGATAGGAACTTGGTTTTGGGAAGATGTAGCCCTTTGGCGATTTTGAGGAGCCCTTTGGAGGAGACAAAATCTGACCCTTGGGAGATGGAGAAGTCGCTATTCAGATAGGTGTCAATTTTCAGAGCAGTGCTCACTTGTAGGGGGAGAAACTGCTCTTTGAGGTGAGAAGCCGTATTTTGAGGGTGGGATGGGGTGGCCTTTTGAGGGAAGAGAAAGTGCTTTCCGAGGAGAGAAGTTGCTTTTCAGGGGGAACCAAGCCAAGGCGCTTCCCGACCGCACACAAAGAGCCGAGCGCTGGGCCGTATCTCGGCTCCCTTCGCGGCAGGGAGGCGCAAGGGGACCACCCAGACCNGGGACTATGGGGCGGGGAGAGCTCCCAGCAGCACCTCTCAAACTCTGTAAGCCCTTCCGTGGGGCAGGAAAGGTGGGAATTCAGGTACCCCTCCCCATGCTAGGAACTTCTGTGCTGCCAGCCACTTGGTTGTGCTGCTCTTTTCCTCACCTTGTTTTCGGGGCCCCGCACCAGATCCCCACGCATTTTAAGTCTGTTAAGGGGGCACTGCACAGGATAGGGTTGGCCTTGTGACTGTCCCCAGAGAGTTGTGTCCCCAAAGACGTGAAGGAGCAGGCCCTACCATGGCAGAGATCACAGGGTCCAGCCTCATCTCTTGTTATTCTTTATGAAAGCAATGCATGACGTTCAGTGCCCTGTGGACCCATTTGAGCCTGCCAGCGCCAAACTGGGATCCCCACCTTCATCTAGCACAGGCCTCACGAGTCAGCTGAGAGCAGGACGTCCTATTCCTTCTTCCACAATGGACCCACTCCTGCTCCCAGCCATCAAGCAAAGTCCTCGGGGCACTGAGATGAAGCTAAAAGTGTTTGTGGCACCCAGTTCTGGAGCCAGCCTTGCCCCAGGAGAAGGCAGCTTGGTGCATGGACAGACAGACACTAATCTCCAGCATAAGAGATAGGAAGTGCAAACCTGCTTTGTGTGTGACTTGCTGGCAGCCACCCAGGACAGAATGGACAGACAGCAGTTCACCAGGGCTGGTTCAGTCACCAGACAGGGCACAGCAGCATGACACATCCCAGCAAACCTGGCACAAAGAGTGCCCAGCATCCTGTCACATCACTCTGTGGCACAGTGGCCATCACACATGGATTCAGGTGTCCACAGTCCCCTACAAACTCCTCGGGTTAGGCTCCATCAGCTCTTCCTATGGATCCAGGTTTGGAAAATCCCTGTGGAGGTCCTGGCTTGGCACAGGGATGGACGCTGGCTCCACCACTATGTCCCCAGGTCTCAGTACCAGGGGTCTGCCCGGTGCTGCTGGTTGTAGAGCTGGAGCTTGATCTGGTCCCTGATCTGGTTGATGAGGATCTGAGCCAGCAGAAGGCCCACCAGCTGCAAAACAAGAGGAAGGGGAAGAGGAAAGAGAAGGAAAGGTGGGGAAAGAGCAAGTCAAGGTAAAGGGGAAGGGGAAAGGGAAAGGGGAGAGGAAGAAATATGAAGAGAAAGAAGATGAGAAGGTAGTCAAGAAGACATGGCGGGAAGACAACAAGAAGGAATTAAAGAACAAAGAAAGGTGAGGAGGACGCCAAAGGATGCCAGGCACCATCACCTCGCTGTCCTATAAGCAGGTTCCACCTGCCTCCAGGAGAGAATAATGTGCTAGCTGCCTCCACTCCAAACCCTGCCCCAGTTCCCTGGTGGCTGCAACTAAGACACCAGCAGACCCCAGAGAGGGGACACCTGTGGTACCTGAGGGACAGCCAGCCCCAGAGCGATGCCCCCCAGCAGGAAGAGGTTGCTGTGGATCCAGTTGACCAGTTTGTCAATGCAGCCGTTGGTGTAGATGAAGGCACTGGCCTCCAGGTAGCTCATGGTCTGCATCCCCTGACCACACATGGTGTTGATGACAACCTGTGAGGTGGAGACAGGAGACAGGGGCTGATGGAGGGATGGTCCCTCCCATTTAAAGGGGCAGCTGGGGGGCAATTCAGACCTCTGCCCTCACCTTGGCACCAGTCAGGGTGGCCATCTAGGCCCAGCCCACCAGTGGTGTCCCCAGCCCCATCCCTAAACACCCTCTAGCCCCTGCAAAGGGTCAGTAGCAGGGATTGGCAGGGTTGGGAGGAGTCCCTTCCACCACAGTAGAGATTCACCTCCATCTCAGCCAGGGGTCCCCAAATCTGATGATAGTGGGTTACCTTTCCTGGGGAAGAGGCTCCAGGCTCAGCCCAAATGGGTGGGAGGAGAGGTACAAAGCAGCAGTCCCCACTAGGACACCTGAGGTTGGGGTCACCCCAAAGACATCCAGGGTCTCCCTTAAGACACTGTCCTCACCTCACTGGTGTCCCGCAGGCAGCAGGAGAAGGGCACAGAGCAGCGCTCCCGGCTGGGGTTGGTGACAGTGCAGTTGAAGTACATGTTCTGGGACCAGTCCTTATAGGAGACACCCCCACAGCAGCTGAACTGCAGAGAAGGGCATGGGAAGTTTCAGCAGACCCTACATAAACACAGGCCCCAGCAGAGACACCCAGAGAGGGTTCCTCCACTCCGTTTTTATCCAGAGCTCCCCAATCAGGGCATAACCATGGACATCAAATCCTTGGGGCAAAGAAAAGCCAGCGTGGCCAAGAGGAGCCAAAAGCCAACACACAGCCCAGTAAAGCCAACGTGGGACCAACAAGAGTTAACATGGGGCCAAGAAGGCTCAATATGAGGCCAAGACAGCCACGAGACAACATGGGGACAAGGTAACGACCAAGAAGAGCCAAGATGAGGCCAAGAAGACCCAATGCATGGCTAAGTCCAGTCATCATAGGGTCAAGACAAGTCAACATGCAGACAAGACGAGCCAATGCCAGGCTGTCACCCCGGGGGCCTGTATGGATTTAAGGTAAGACCCAAGACTCCCAAGCCTGATCAATGAGTTGGGACATGTCCTTGTCCTCTGGAGGACGCAGACCCCTGCCACACACCTCCTTCTGCCCAAAGTCGATGAGGTTCTGCAGGTCCAGGTCATCCCGGTAATGCACGATGGCACCATTGATGATCTCACTAACCTTGCCACGTGCCTGTAAGGTGGACAAGGCTGGGGACGTCAGAAAGGTCAGGCTTGAGGTCATCTAACCTCCCCCCACCCTTGAAGTACCTTATCAGAAAAGACAAAGCCCAACACACCAGCCGCCAGCTGCAGGAGGAAGACGATGGTCAGGCAGATGGAGAACTGAGGACAAGAGAAGGTGATGGTGATGGGATGACAAGACAGTCACCAAAGTCTGGCAATGGGGCAGGGACACCATCCCCTGCGTGCTCACCGCCTGCAGCAGGCAGATGTTCTCCCTCAAGGAGCCGACGCAGCCACAAAAGGTGATGAGGAAGGTGAGGATGCCCACCACAATGAGCAGGATGGCAGGGTCCACCGCCAGGCACGCCATCGCTGCCTCTGCCACAGCAACATGTCACCTGCTGTCCCCCACCCCAGCACCACAGCCCCCAGGCACCACTGAGGAACCCTGGTGTGTGTCCCACCACCTCACCTGCATGCTTCAGCAGCCGGGCATAGACGCCCACCGCCACCATCACCATGGAGATCATCTGCAGAGGAGGACATGGAGGTTGTGATCCCATCACTCAGCCACCACTGTCTATGGCACAGGGTCCCAGCTGCATAACTGGGCACTAGAGATGGACTTGCTGCCTCCTTTTCCCTTTGTCACCCCAGTATGTACCTGGTGTCACACCACAGGTGGGTGGAACCCACTGTGAACATTCTCCTCCTTGTGGGGGCCATCTTCACCCCTACCAGCTCTGAGTGACTGGACTTTGAGGATGTGGTTTCTTGAAAGCAAGAAACTTCCTCAAAACTCTGATTTTGGGAACAGGCCTCAAGAAAAATCCCCAAAATGTTAAAAAAAACCCAAAAGACAAAAAACATCCTCCAAAAGCCCCAAGCCTAAAAAAAAAAAAAAACCAAAAAAAAAAAAACCAAACCCCAAAAAACCCCAAAGGAAAAAAAAAAAAAACCAAAAAAAAACCCAAAAACAAAAAAAAAAAAAACAAAAAAAAAAAAAACCCAACCCCAAAAAACCCCAAAGGAAAAAAAAAAAAAACCACAAAAAATGCCTAAGACAAAAACAAAAAAGACAAAAATTTAAACAAAACCATAAAAAAACCACAAAAATGTCCAAAAAACCCCAAAAAATGTCCAAAACCCAAAATGTAAAAAAAAAAAAATTTAAAAATGTCCTAAAAGACCCCAACACAAAAGTAAAAAAAAAAAAAACCCAAACCAGCAACCAAAAAATGTCCAGAAAGGACCCAAGTTAAAAAGTCCAAAAATACCCAAGACAAAATATGTCCAAAACCAACCTCAACACAAAAGAAATCCCCAATGTCCCAACCCCTCAAAACATTCAAAGAATCCCTCAAAATATTGAACACATCCCTAAAAACATTTTGAAAGTCGCCAAACCCATCAAATTGTCCCCAAAATATTACAATAAAATGCCCAAAACGCCCAAAATGTGAAAAATTCATTGGCTTCCATGCTCGAGGTGTCCCTGGGGTGGGATGGGGACAAGATCGGAGGACTTTGTGTCCCTCCTCATCATTACTTTGGGGATCACCACCTGTGTGGGGCCAAATCTGGTCCCAAAGGCCACGATTTTGGTGGTGACGGCATCTGGAGGGTGCATCACCTCCATGTCACCCCTGTGCTGGTGGCTCCTAATAGCCCTGGGATGGGGACACACATACATGACACTATGAGCCAGGGGTGCACCTCAAACACCCTCAGGGGATGGGGAAACAAAGCAGTAAGAGGGTGGCCCAAGAGGAGTCTAGAGAGGGTTTGGGGATCCTGGTGGAGTCCTGTGATGGGAGGTTCTGGGGTATATCTGGGGGTGGGGTGTCCAGAGGTCCTGAAGGAGTTTTGGGAAATGGAGAGTCCTTGGATGCCTTAGGGTCTGGGGATCCCAGCAGGATCTTGGGGTGAGGTGGCCCAGGGTTCAGAGATCCTGGTGAAGGTCTTGGGATAGGGGGTCCTGGGGAATGTCCAGGGATGGGACATCCTGGGAAATGTCCAGGGAGGGTGAGGTTTGGGATGAGGGGTCCTGGGGCAATTTGGGGATGGGAGAATTCTGGGACAGAGGTCCCAGAATCCAAAAGGTCATGTTGAATCCATGGGGATGGCAGGTCCTGGGGTCTAGGGATCCTGGTGGGGGTCTTGAGGGGAGGGGTCCCAGGGTGCAGAGATCCTGGATGGGTCTTGGGATGGAGGATCCTGGGGAACATCTGGGAATGGTGGGGTTCTGGGATGGAAAGTCCTGGGATGGGGGTCCCAGAGTCCAGAGCATGCCATTGAATCCCCGGAACAACGGGTCCCAGGGTCCACGGATCTTTGTGAGTTCTTGGTATGGAGGTTCCTGGAGAACGTGGGGATGTGGGATCCGGGGCTCCCAGAGATTTTGGGGATGTTGAGTCCTGGGATGGGGCTTCCTAGAGTCCAGAGGGTCCCGCTGAATCCTTGGGGATGGAAGTGCCAGTATCCAGAGAGCCCACTGGGGTCCCGAGATGGGAGCTAAGTTTCAATGGGGTCCAATGATCCCGGAGAAGATCGGGGGTCTGCAGTGCCTCCCCGGTGATTCTCCAGTGATGGGGGGCTCCTGGCATGGGGCAGGTCTCCAGGATCTAGGGGTTCCAAATGAACCCCTTGGGGATGGAGGATGCCGAGGATGGGAGGTCTCAGTGGGGTAACAAGCTAAGGACAGTCCCAGGATGCCGGTGTACCCCCGGTGATGGGGGTCCCGGCGTGCCCCCACTGGTAGTGTCCCCGCCGGTGGGACTCACCCAGAAGAGCATGTTGAAGAAGAACAGCACGTACTTCACCGCCGGGCTCACGAAGGAGAAATCGTCCCCGGGGGGCCCGGTGCCTCCTGCCGCCCGCCTCGCCATCACCGAGCCGAGTCGAACCCAACGCAACCGGACCGAGCCCAGCCGAGCTCACCCGAACCGAGCCGAGCCCAGCCAACCTTACCCGAACGCGGTCGAACAGGTCACCTAAACGACCGATCCCACTTCGCACCCCCTGAGCCGAGGTCACCCGAACCGGCCCGAGCCCAGTCGAGTTCACCCGAACCGACCCGAGCCCAGGCGAGCTCACCCCAACGCGGCCAAACCGCTCACCGAAACGACTGACCCCGCTTCGCACTCCCTGAACCGAGCGCAGCCAAGCGGGGCAGCAACCCGCCCCACTCCTTTTCCAGCCCGCTCATTGGTCCGCTTGGTTCATTCTGCCTTCCTATTGGTACCTCCTCCCGTCACTCAGCCTCCGCCGGTGCCACCCCTCCAGGGCGCACCTGTCCGGGACGCCTTAAAGGGCCAGAGGCACTTGGCCTTAAAGGGCCGACGAAGCGGTAAGGCGATGAGTCCAGGTCGGGAGATTCGGGGTTTTCCTGAAGGGGCCAGGCTGAGTCATTGACCCTGAATTTGCAGAAGTCACCCCAAAACGGGTAGTGCCCAGGCTGTGCCCTTGGTGACATGGGGAAGTGGCAGCACAAAACTCAGCAATTTTCCACTGGGCTGCTAAAATCAGCATAAAAATAAGATGATTTGTCCCATTTCTTTGTGTTTCCCTTTCCTTTGGGTGTCCGTCAATGCTGGTGAGGAGGATGGGCCCTTCCTCCATCACCATGCTCTGCACCATCTCCTCCACGCTGCAATTAATTGCATGAATTAACTGCATTAATTACAGGACACAGGAAGCAGCAAGTCCCTTCCTGAAACATCCCAAAGCCTCAAATTCCAGTTTTGGCTTAGTTTTCACTGTTAGCATTTGCAGTGCCACCACACTGAGGTGTCACCATTATGGTGAGCTGTCACCACTGTTTTGAGGTTTCACTACTATATTGAGGTGTCACCATGATTGTGAGGTGTCACCACTGTTTTGAGGTTCCACACTATATTAAGGTGTCACCACTACACTGAGGTGTTGCCATGATGGTGAGGTGTCACCACTATGATGTTGAAGATTCACCACTATACTGAGGCCATCACTATGCTGAGACGTCCCACATAAACCTCCCCCGGGGCAACCTGAGGTTGTATCCTCTTGTCCTTATCACTTGTTCCTTGGGAGAAGACACCAATCCCCACCTCACTCCAACCTCTTTTCAGGGAGTTGTAGAAATCCCCTCAGCCTCCTCTTCTCCAGCCTGAACAATCCCAGGTCCCTTGGCCGCACCTCACAAATTCTCTAGACCCTTCTCCTTCTTCTCCAGACCCATTACCAGCTTTGTAGTTCTTCTCTGGACCTGCTCCAGCACCTCAATGTCCTTCTTGGGGTGAGTGGCCCAAACCTAAACCCAGCACTCAAAATGTTGCCTCCCCAGTGCCCAGTCCAGGGGGACAATCCCTGCCCTGGTCCTGCTGGCCATACTATTTGCTGATACAAGCCAGGATGCTGGTGGCCTTCTTGGCCACCTGGGAACTTCATCATTTGTAATCAAGGATTAATTATTGGTGGTCCACGAGGTGTACAGGTGAGAATCACTAGAAGCTGGTGTTTGCTTGTCCTGCTTAGCATGGGTGTGACTACAGGACAGAAGGTCATTACCACAGTTCCTTGGGGTGTCATGCTGCCTCAAAAGGCTGTGGCAAATTATTTGAGCTCCTGGGCAGTAATGACCCCAAATCATATAATCATAGAATCGTAGAAAGGTTTAGGCTGAGAGAGATATTTAAAGGTCATCTGAACCAGGTTGCTAGGTTGGATGAGGCCTTGAGTGACCTGTACTAGTGGGAGGTGTCCCTGCCTATCGCAGGGGGTTTGAACTAGATGATCTTTGAGGTCTCTTCCAACCTTACCATTCTATGAAACCAATCTCTAAATGAGGTTAAGACTAGGATGCTTCAGAGGTATGTTCTGCTGACCACCCCAATTCAGCATCTAGTGGTGGTCAATCAATCCAACAACCCAATTCATTGCCCACCAGAGAAATCAGATCCATAAATTGAAGATGTGACTCCCACCCCACCCCTAGGAGATGGGAATGAGAGTCCTTGTCTTTGCTAGATGCGACCTAATCATAAGAGGGAAAGGAAATCAAAGGAGTTTCCCAAAAAAATAGTTCTTTATCTGCTAGTCCTGGTTGCCCACACCTTGGGTTTGTCTCCAGTTTAGTTGCCAAGTGAACACCAAGATGAGGAATGAGTTTGGATCAAGGATGGAAAGAAGACAACTTGGGGAACAGGTGGTTGGACTATCTGATGCTCAGAAACAATATGTTCAGTTCCCTGATGGTTGACCACTTTCTGCTCTGGACCACCTTCATGGAATCATAGAATCATAGAATGGTGGAGGTTGGAAAGGACCTCTGGAGATCATCCATTCCAACCCTCCTGCCAAAGCAGGATCACCTAGGGCAGGTCACGCAGGAATACATCCAGATGGGTCTTGAAAGTCTTCAGAGAAGGAGACTCCACAACCTCTCTGGGCAGTCTGCTCCAGGGCTCCCCCACCCACACAGCCAACAAGTTTCTCCTCCTGTTCAGATGGAACCTCCTGGGTTGCAATTTGTGCTCACTGCCTCTTGTCCTGTCACTGGGCACCCCTCCTCTTGCCCCCCACAGGACCTTCAGCTCTTGCTGAGCACCGATCAGATCCCCTCTCAGGCTGCTCTTCTCCAGGCTCAGCAGCCCCAGGGCTCTCAGCCTTTCCTCCTCACATGGTTTCAGGCCCCTCAGCAGCTTCCCAGCCTCCTCTGGACTCTCTCCAGTAGCTCCCAGTCTCTCTTGAACTGAGGAGTCCAAAACTGGACCCAGTTCTCCAGCTGTGGCCTCCCTAGGGCAGAGTAGAGAAGAAAGAGAACCTCCCTCGACTGCCGACCACACTCTTCTTCATGCCCCACAGGCCACCATTGGCCTTCTTGGCTATAAGGGCACACTGCTGGCTCACAAACAGTTTGTTGTCCCCAGCACTTCCAGGTCCTTCTCTGTGGAGAACATTGCTGTTCCATAGATAACTTATTGCCCAGCAGGACTCCAAGGTCCTTCTTCATGGAGCTGCTTCCCAGCAGCTGTACTAGTGAAGGAGGTTGTTCCTCCCCAGGGGAAGAACCCTACACTTGCCCTGGTTGAACTTTATGAGGTTCTCTTTAGCCCAGTTCTCCAAGCCTGGCAGGATCATGTTGGATGGCAGCACAGCCTGATGGGTGTCAGCCACTCCTCCCAGTTTGGTTCCATCAGCAAAGTGGCTGAGGCTCCACTCTGTCCCCTTGTCTAGGTCATTGATGAGGATGGACTCTTCACCATTGACTACAACTGGCTCTGTTGTTTAGCCAGTTCCTGATCCATCTAAAAGAGGCTTCAAAGAGGCATTTGGAAGAAGAAGTCTTATTGTGGAGCTTAATGGTTGGACTTGATGATCTTAGAGGTCTTTTTCAAGCAAAAGGAGCATAGGATTAACCTGGAGAGTTCATCCAGACAACTGATCATCATCATTTACACCTGAAGTTGAGATTACACCATGATTGCCACCAAAACCTTTCCAGATAGGATGATGAAGACAGGCCATGGTCATCAAGGTTACGTTGCCACCTGTGATACTATCAAGGTCTGGCTGAGGTTTGGAACTCTTCAAGCGCCAAGTGGTAGTTGAGTTTTGAGGAGCCCATTCAGGAAAACCAGTGGGCAGAGGATGATGAGGCTGAGTATGATGTGGAAGATCCACCAGATTCCTCCGGCTTCAGCCCATTTTTACTTTTGTGATGTGGTCCCTTGTCTGATAGTGAGCAGACCATGGTCCTGTGTTCATACCAGCATGGGGCAGACTACACCTAAACCAACTGCCAAGCTCTGTCCCATTTAAACCATACTACAACTGCTGAGAGTTCCACATCAGGGTCCTACAGAATCTACTTGCCATGAGGACCGCAAGTATCTACCACCCCTTGGGTTGTCCTGGGTGGGCACATAGCCAGCCCACCACCAGGCCATCAGAGGTGGAGAGAGCACGTGTTGCACAGATGATCAACACCAGAGCTCTTTTGAGGTATTTTGGACAAAGGATGAGCTTGGTAGTGCCACATGGGTCCCAGATCCATGCCCATGACCAATCCATCATGTCCTGAGTGTCCTACTCAACCCAGTCATGGTGTGCCATGAGCATCAGCATCTTCTGGATGGAGCTGGGCTTTAGGATTCCCTGGGGGCAGGAGCAGACTCTCCTCATCTTCCATGGATAGGGACAGGGTCTGCATATTGAGGGTCCACATATCAAGAGTCTGTCTCCAGTGACAGAGCCAGCAGAGGTTTATCCTGTGGTGACCACCATAATGGGGAACCTTGCCATCCCAAAGTTGACCCAGACCATACAGAAGAGGTCTCCATGCATTGTTGGGCCATGACCTGCTGTCATAAGCCATGGTGTGTCAAGAAACAAGATGGCTTCTTGTGTCCATCCCTGTCCTCAGAAGCTGCTCTTCTGCAGGGAGCCAGTTCAAATAAACTCTGGGACACAGAGCCTCCTCAGGATTCCTACAAGTTACTTCAAGTCCTGATGTCTCCAAGGCTTTTTAGGAGGTTCTTCTCATTGAAAGCTCACAGGCTCACAGGATGTTCGGGGGTTGGAAGGGACCCAAAGAGATCATTGAGTCCAACCCCCTGCAACAGCAGGACCATACAATCTACCTCAGGTCACAGAGGAGCTCATCAAGACAGACCTTGAAACTCTCCAGAGGAGGATACTCCACAACCTCTCTGGGCAGCCTGTTCCAGTGCCTGTGACTCTTACAGTAAAGAAGTTCCCCCTTGTGCTGAGCTGGAACCTTCTGTACTGCAGCTTCCATCCATTGCTCCTTGTCCTGTCACAGGGGGAGAGTGAGCAGAGCCTGTCCCCCTGCTCCTGACCCCCAGCCCTCAGGTATTTACAAACATTGATTATTAGCTCTCCTCTCAGTCTTCTCTTCACCAGACTAAACAGCCCCAGGTCCCTCAGCCTCTCCTCATCAGGCAGTGCTCCGGTCCCCTCATCATCCTCATAGCCCTCCACTGGACCCTCTCCAGCAGACCCCTGTCCCTTTTAAACTGGGGAGACCAAAACTGAATGCAGTGCTCATGACGAGGTCTCACCAGGGCAGAGTAGAGGGGGAGGAGAACCTCTCTTGATCTTCTGGACACACTCTTGCACCCCAGGATCCCACTGGCTCTTTTGGCCACAAGGGCACACTGCTGTCCCATAGATGTTAGCCACCAGCACTCCCAGGTCTCTCTCCACAGGGCTGCTCTCCAGCAGATCACCTCCCAGCCTGTACTGGTGCAGTTTATCGTTCCTCCCCACCTCCATCACCTGCCACATGCTGCTGCAAAATCAAACCATTTGTCTGGGTCCTCGTCATTGACCTGCAGGAATGGAGACCCCTTTCTCTTCCAGATGTGCTGAGGACTGGTTACACCTTCTCCAGACCTTATTGGAGGAACCTTCTGCTGATAGAATGATGTTTAGATGTGGATAAGCCTTCGCCTCCAAGTTCTGGTAGGATTCGTTTGGTTTATGGACAGTAGACTCACACAGAGAATGGGTTTGGCTCTCAGGGTTCACCACCAAGTGCTCAGTGAACTTCTGCTCTTGGACTTTAATAGCTCCATGATTAATTAATTAGCATTAAATAATAATTGGCTTGGATCTTGTGGCTTCTGGATGTTGGAGGTGGTCTGACCAGCCTGTCCTCCACTCTGTTCCTCCAGTAGACACCATGAATGGTTTCATCTTGGATCTCCTCTTTGTGCCAGGTCACTTGATTTAACCAAGGGGGGGCTCCAACCTCCAGCCAGAGTTGGCTTTTGGACTAAATTTTTACTGAAATTGGAAGGGGATCAACTCCACATCCATGTTTGGAGCTGGAGCACGAGATGTCCATCCTGGGAAAAGGGAGGTCCAGCTCATGGCATGTCATTGGCAGGACACTGAGGTCTAGATTTGACCCTTCCCATCAACATGGCCAACTAGGAACACCAACAGTGAGTTGAAGGAGCTGGAGGATGGAATCTCGTGTGCCAAGTGCTCCACACCAGACGGTAGGGTCAGGAAGAGGACATAAGGGAGGGAGGAGAATGAGCATCACCCCCAATCTGGAGCTTCCTCTTACTCCTTATCCCTCAAGATGAAGCCTCAGCTTCACAGGCATGGCTAAAGCAGAGCCAAAATCCTTCCATGGGGCTGAAGGCCACATCCTAACCATGATGTGAACCCAGCAGGGATCCTGGGAGTGGGGAAGGGAGGGACTAACAGTCCCGGGCTGCTGCAGTGGCTCTTCTATTGCTGATCCATAGGTTTCCTGATCTTCTGGTGTTCAGAAGGGGGCTCATAAAAAGGTCTGAATCAGCTCAAAGTGGCCCTGTCCAGTGGAATCACAGCAGCACAGAGTGGTTTTGGATGGAAAAGTCCAACTTTTAACTCAGCACTGCCAGGTCTCCACCAAACCAGGGCCCTCAGTACCACATCTCCATGGCTTTCAAACCCATCCAGGGTTAGAGACTCCAAGGCCAGGCCTTGACAACCCTCAAGGGGAGGAAACCATTCCTCATGTCCAACCTAACCCTCCCCTGGGGCAACCTAAGGCCTTTTCCTGTCCTGTGTTCTGTGGGAGAAGAGACCAACCAAGACCTGGCTCTGGCCTCCTTTCAGGGAATTGTAGAGAGACAGAAGGTCTCCCCCCAGCCTCTTTTCTCCAAGCTAAGCAACCCCAGGTTCCTTAGCTTTGCTCAGAAGTTCTACAAATCCTTCCCCAGCTTTGTTGCCCTTCTCTGGACCTGCTCCAGTCCCTCAACATCCTTCTTGCAGTGAGTGGCCTAAAACTGAGCCCAGGACTTTGAGGTGTGGCCTCACTAGTCTGGGGCAACAATCCCTGGCCCGCTCCTGCTGGCCACACTCTTGCTGATCCAAACCACAATGCTGGTGGCCTTCTTGGCCACCTGGGCACATGCTGTCTTATCTCCAGCTGCTGCTGACCAGCACTCCCAGGTGCTTTCCCAATAGGCAGTTTCCAGCCACTCTACCCCCATCCTGGAGTCTTCCTGGGGTAGTGGCCCAAGCACAGGACTCAGCACTTGGCCTTGTTGAACGTCGTCCTAATGGTCTTGGCCCATGGATCCAGCCTGGCCAAGTCCTTCTGTAGAGTCTCCTGATCTTTCAGCAGATCAATCCTCCCACCCACCCAGCTTGGTGTCATCTGCAAAGTGACTGAGGATGCCTTAACCTCCCTCCTTCAAATCATTAATAAAGACGTGACAGAGAACTGTTCCCAGTACTGAACCCCAGGAGATGCCAACTCTCCAGCCACAGGAGCTTCTGGTGCTTGGGAGGTAGGTAGGAGGTATCAGGCTGACCCTGTAAGTGCTCAGCACCGCTTGAGCTTCACGCCCCACTCCCATCTTCTTCCCTGGGCTCCTCCTCCCTTGAATCTTGTTATCTCCACACAGTTGTTGATGGAACAAGAGCTCCAAGAGGGCAGATCCATGATGGCTCCTTGGTCTCCAAAATGTGATGGCTCCTTGGGAATGAAGCCATGGAAAGGGAGATTGAGACAACCTCATGGGCCTGGTGGGACTCCATGGGATGGTGCTGAGTTATCCTATGGGGAAAGAGGGGACCTCAGGGGCTGGGAATGGAGGTGGGAAGAAGTGGGATCACTCTGGGCTGTCTGGACCAGTGGGATTAATGAAGGCACGCAGGGTCAGGATGGGACAAGAGGACTGTGGAGTGATGGGATGTGAGTGTGGTAAGATAATGGGACTGGGAGTTGACGGGACCACAGTGGGACAAGTTGATGGGACTGGGAGAGTGATGTGAACCCAGTGGGGTGGAGTGATGGGACTGAGGAACAATGGGACCATACTGCCATGGAGCCACGGGGCTGGCGGGGCGGAGGGACAGGCTGATGGCATTGGGGATTGGTGGGAAAGCCGTGGGAAAGGCTGATGGGAGCTCGATGGGGCTGGGGGAGGTCTGTGACGGGTCCCAGCACGCCCAGGCTGCCGGGCCCGACCCCCGGCGGGGGTGTGGCGGTTTTGCGAGTCAGGTGGGATGTAGCAGACCACCCCTTCCTAAGCCGGGTGAAGGGAAGAGGCACAGGAGGCGACGGAACGTGGGTAGAATCCTGAGCTCCTTCCCCACTACCCCCACCTGGGGCCGGGAGCGCCCGGAGCGCTTTGAGCGCAGGACCCGCCCCGCGGCAGGGCACTTCCGGTGCGACACTTCCGGTGTGTGTGGCACGGGTGGCGGCGGCGCTGGGAACAGCAGGAAGCGAATCACATGCAGTCTAAATCTGCCTTCTGCCAGTTCAAACGCACTGCCCCTTGTCCTGTCATTACAAGACCTTGTAAATAGTCCCTCCTCAGCCTTCCTGCAGGCCCCTTTCAGATACTGGAAGGCTACTATAAGGTCTCTTCGAAGACTTCTCTTCTCCAGGCTGAAGAGCCCCAACTCTTGTAGCCAGTCCTCATAGGAGAGCTCCTCCAGCCCTCTGAGCATCTTCATGGCCTCCTCTGGACTCGCTCCAACAGTTCCATGTCCTTCCTGTGCTGGAGGCTCCAGAACTGCACACAGTACTCCAGGTGGAGTCTGATGAGAGCAGAGTAAAGGGGCAGAATCCCCTCCCTTGCCCTGCTGGCCATGCTGCTCTTGATGCAGCCCAGGACTCGGTGGCTGTCTGGGCTGTGCATGCACACTGCAGGCTCTGGGTTGATGGAAAGCTCAACATGAGCCTGCAGAAAGGACATTGAAGTGTTGGAGCAAGTCCAGAGGAGGGCCACAAAGATGNGGGTGCTTCTGTGCTCCACAGCCTCCCTGGAGGTGTTCAAGGCCGGGTTGGAGGAGGCCTTGAGTGACCTGTACTAGTGGGAGGTGTCCCTGCCTATATGGCAGGGGGTTGGAACTGGATGAGCTTTGAGGTCCCTTCCAACCTTACCATTCTATAATTCTATGATGAGCTTTTCATCAACACAGGCCCCCCTTTTCCTCAGGGCTGCTCTCCAGCCATTTGGGCCAGTTTGCTTCCTTATCAAAGCAGCAAGGTTCCTGCCTATGTCTTATGTGTGTTGAGAACATCTGTGCCTTGTCCTTGGATGTTTGCAGACCTGCTCCTCGGGAGCAAATCTTCATTTCCACTGAGCTGAACTTTCAGTTCATCAGCTCCAAACTCCTGTCAGGAAGTTGTAGAGATGCAGAAGGTCACAGAGACGCAGAATTAACTTGGGTTGGAAGGGACCTTTCAAGGTCATCTAGTCCAATCCTCCCCCTGCAGTCAGCAGGCACATCTGCTCACCACCTTCATCATCAAAAATTACTTTCTTAGCTCCAGACTAAGACTCTTGGTGAATGTACATCAAGGGTTTATGAATCCATACAGGAGTCCAACTCTGCCGAGCTCAGCTCTGATGGTCACAATGCCCTTCCTCTGGTGGCTTTGGGTCAATTCCATCACTTCTGGGACTCTGAGCAAACTGCTCTATTTGGAGATGTCCCTGCTGACTGCAGAAGGATTGGACTAGAAGATCTTGAAAGGTCCCAGACAATTTCATGACTGTGAAATAAAAGCTCATTCCTCATTTTCACCTAGGACCAGACTCAGCTCCTTGGGTTTCCAGAGAGGTTGATGAACTAACCCAGCCTGGGTGACAATGTCCTCTTCCCTAACTGTGCAGAAGGTGATGTCCCTCCTTACAGAATTTTGTAATCACAGGCTGGCTTGAGTCGAAGGGACCTTTCAAGGTCATCTAGTCCAACCCTGCTGCAGTCATCAGGGACATTAGCAACAGGGACATCTAAAACTAGAGCAGGTTGCTCAGAGCCCCAGACAACCTGACCTGGAATGGTTCCAAGGATGGGGGCATCTCCCACCTCTCTGGGCAACCTGGGGCAGGGTCTCACCACCCTCATAGTCACACGCCTTGCTTCTCTCCAGTCTGAATCTTCCCTTTTCATTTTCAAGCCATCACCCCTTGCCCTGTCACAACAGGCCCTGCTGAAAAGTCTGTCTCCAGCTCGAGGTTTCCCTTTGTTGTCCCCAAAATGGATTATTCTTGGTTACAGTTTCTTTACTCCTGGCTTTACATATGGAATCAGAAATTTACCATGCCTTTATCTCAAAGCTTCTGCTATCTTTTGGGACCAGGGCAGGTGGTGTTTACACGAATGTGATAAGGCCTCCAACTCCCCATCCCAGTCCTTTCAGAAGACTCTTTCTCCTCTTAAGCTTTAATGTCTCATTATTGTTCCTTAAGGCCTTATCTTGTGACTCATCTTTTTGTAACCTTCCCCACTCTCAGCCTCCCTTTCTTCAGGCAGAACAACTTCAGTTCCCTCAGCTGCTCTTCACCAGACCTATTCTCCAGACCCTTCACCAGCTGTGTTGTCCTGCTCTAGACACACTCCAGTACCTCAATATCCTCCTTGGAGCAAGGGCCTAAAACTGAACCCAATACTCAAGGCATGGCCTCTCCACTGCCCAGTCCAGGAGGACAATCCCTGCCCTGCTCCTCCTGGCCACATTCCTCCTGATCCACACGAGGGACATCAAACTGTCAGTCCAGAGGAGGCCATGAAGATGTTCAGAGGGCTGGAGCAGCTCTGCTATGAGGACAGGCTGAGAGAGTTGGGGCTCTTCAGCCTGGAGAAGAGAAGTCTTCGAGGGGACCTTATAGTAGCCTTCCAGTATCTGAAGGGGGGCTACAG